>SEYY01020785.1:240000-258312 GCA_009176605.1 Armadillidium nasatum | reverse complement strand
GCACGAAAAATTGTAAAAGAGATATGCATCATAAGGAAACAATAAGAGAAATGAATACCAACTATACTAGTATAATTTTTGTGATAATCCCTAACCATAACAAATAAGACCTTCACAGAAATCTGTAATTTGTATCAAAGAATGGTACTTCAGACCCTAAGATGTATTTAGTATGACCAGAATTATATTAACTGTATGAGATGCAATAAGAAAGCTAAATTACCATGAAAGCAAAGTGCATGAAGAGTCAGAATAACTGCAAGCTGGAAAAAAATATGCGATTTCTTCCTAAATATGTTCTGACAGTATTTTAGTTTGGTAAGGTTTATCTCCTAAGGTAAGAGAAACAGGATATCATAGGAGGGTTAAGACTATCAAAATAGTTTAAATTAAACACTCCTGTTAATGAAAATTTGATATTTTTTTCTCATCTTTAATAAACACAGTAGGCTAACATAAAATTATCTGCTGGTGAAGTTGCCGACATAGTTGTGGTCTATGCAGTTTATACACGAAACCAAATTATCATCCCTATGTTCATCAAGAATAAACATTGCAAAAATGTATAAGAGTAAATTTTAGGAACTTAACTCAAAAAATTATATCCATTATTTTTATCAATATTTGAGTGAAGCTCAGAAAATAATTTTTCCCACCATATAGTCAGAGGTTTCTATTTCAAAAGAGAAATTTCAGTTTTCTTCATTAGTTTTCTCTTTAAAGACATATTTCAAAAAGAACATCTTCAAGTTAGTTCTTTTCGCGCTGAACCTCTGCTTTCACGAAAATTCTGTAATTCGTGAATTGACGCCCTTTCTATCAGTTTCTGTTCCAATTTAATCTTGACTTTATAATACATTCCCTTACTCTAGTCTAAGCATACTGTAACTCAGATGACTCTCTCCACCTGGAAGGACACACTTCATCAAAGGCATACTCCCTTTTAGAACGAGTCAACAAACTGTCCTCAACGAGTTATAAATTGTCTGAAACAATTATAATCTTGTCTATCATAAACTTAAAGTTTGAAAATAAAAGGAAGGAACCACGTTTCAGTTTATAATTCTTCCATACAAATTGAAGTATAATACTTAATCTTCAAATTTGGGAACCATTTCAACATAAACATCCGTCGATCTCTATAATTTGTCATATTCTGGTGTCAACGATTCCAAAATTTCGCTGTGTATTTTTAAAAAATTTTCAGTGGTAGATTGATGGGGTGTAGAGTCCAAATTGTAGATGGAAGATCATATAAAGCACTTGCGAGAGATCATCATATTCAAAATGCTACCAGAATAATCTCCATATGACTGTTAACACAGCAACAAAAACTCTCCCCAAGATATAAAATGCAACAGAAAAACTACTACAAGTAGTTAAAAATGTTGGAATATAATGAATGAAGGGTAGGGCTTCCGACTGTTGACTAAGATATCTAGTTTAGCGTGAATGAAAATTTTCCTTAAAAAAATGGTAATTATAAAAATTGTACGAAACCAAACATTTTTCTTAATCGAGTATTCTAATTTTAAATGGGTAATAAAAACGGCTTTAATATTAAGTAAACTGAATAATCAAATTTTAACGTTTAATATTTATTGAAATGACTGGGGAAGAAGAAAATTGCTGGAGAAGAAATACTGAAGATCGAATGAAAGACTTGTGGAAAATAGTAACTAAGAAAAAAAAAAACTTGAATGTCAAAAAAAGGATGTTACTCAAATTTCTAAATATGTAACCCAAAGATTAGAGGATCGAATGTCAAGAGCGATATATAATAAATGAGATCTGAACCCAAATATGGAGAACTTGGATTAAGTAAATATCAGCTGACATATGTAAACAAATTTAAATATCTAATTTAATCTATCAGAAAAATCATAGGTGGAAAAAAAATAAAACATATTGAAAATACTTTTTGAAAATTATTAAAAATTATAAACAATAAATAATAATTAATTAATAATTAATTAAGTGATGAGAAATTGCTAAAATAACAATGCGTAATAATTCGTGTGAAAATATATTTTGAGTAAAGTTTGACAAAATTAATAAAAAAAAGGCATAACCAAAGCTATCAAAAAAAAAAAAAAAAAAAAAAAAAAAACTCTTGGCCTAAGTCTCCAATGGCTGCTAGTTTAAGTTACGTGTCCCTTCCGGATTTCATGCAGCGGAAGTTAAAGATTGAAATTTAAGGATATAAAACCTAGTTTCAGCGAAGCTTAAAGACTGCTTAAGCCACACTTAAATATCTTGATTTGCTGTACACTTCGCTTGAAGAAGCTTCAAGATCTTTTAATAATCTCTACCTTGGAAAGCACCTTTATTTATAAAGAAAACACTTTCATAGAGATAAAATTCTAAAGGCAAATTCAGTTTTAATAATTAAGGTGAACAAAAAATCAGAAAACTGAAAATTTTTACTTTTATAACAAATGATATGAAAATAAAAAATTTAAAAAAAAAAAAAAACTTCTTGAAAAAAACAAAAAAGTGAAAGAAAAAAAAAATTATTCAATCAAACTTTGTAGTAACTTAATTTCCTTTGCATATTGATCTTCACTAACGAATGGCGTCTCCAGAATTAATGGCATGTCATTGAACTTTGGATAATTCATAACTCTTTCGAAGCCTTTTTTACCAATGTATCCCTTACCAATAACTTCATGTCTGTCTTTATGATCTCCAGCTTTACCTAAGACAAAAAAATGCAACTTTATTTTATTAAAGAAATATCTAACGATAAAAATATTGGTAATAATTACTGACAAAATTAAGTTACATAATGCAATTGCTCTATCCTATCATACCGAGGGAATTAATACAAAATAAATACCTTTTGAATCATTTAAATGAAGTCCTCTTAAAAACTGCCAACCAATAATTTTCTCAAAATCAGTGACCATATTGTGAAAGCCCTTCTCAGAAGACAGATCATACCCTAAGAAAATGTACGTACATATCATTATTACAAATATTTTATTATAATTATTAAATAACTGTAAAATATTTTATTGTTTTTAATGTATAATTCAAGATAACTTGTTTTTCAAAAAAAAAAAGAAAAAAAAAAAAAAAACGTGGTTTTTAAAATATACTTATATTAATACAAGTATATTAGTGAACATATTAAAATTGACTTAAGTGATCTAGTGTGGTTGGTTACTTGGACAAAAGGGGAAAGGGGCTTTGTTTTTGTTTTGATCGACTAATCAACTTATGTAGGATGAAGTGAAATGTGTTATATAAAAATTACAAAATATAAATATTAAAATATTTTAGTAGATAGTTTAATGTCTATTTATTATTATTATTATTATGGCTCGGTAGTTGAATAAATTATCATCAACAATTAACACTAGTTAAAACAGATTTCTATAGAGGAAGGCAGCTAAAGAGAATGAGAATAATAGTAATAATAACTATAAAAATAATATAATAATTTTTATTATTATTAATAATCGCTCTTACCTGCAGCATGTGCATGACAAGTATCTAAACAGACTCCAACTCTGCTCTTGTCTTGGACACCCTCTATTATCAGGCGTATTTCATGAAAATCTCCACCAACAGTGAAACCCTGATAATAATGATAATGATAATGATAATGATAATAATAATAATAATAATAATAATAAATTTATTTAATGATGTGTAATATTTTCCCATAAAAAAAAAAAAAAAAAAAAAAAAATAAATAATAATAATAATAATAATAAATAAATAAATAAATTAAGCTACCACATAATGATAAAGCCTTTTTTACATACTATGCTTACAAACCCTTCAATTTGTTTTGTTTATGAAAATTAAGATATATTAAATGAAAAAATTTCTGAGGCACTTTTTAAGTCTAAAATTATTTGAATGAATTCTCATAACACTAAATAAAACCTTTTTTTTTGAGCCAATCAAGAAGGAGCAAAAACATCTAACAAAGTTAATTAAATTCCAACCTCACCTGACAACTCATGTTTTCAATAACACATATCACAGACGAAGTTTCCTTATGCCCGAGGTTTATGCTTTCGGCAATCAATTTGCAACATTCTTCGCGAGATATTACTCCTAATGTGGAACCTAAAAATAGTACATTATCATCAAGTAAAGAAAGATGTAGAAGATATACCAAACTCTGTAAAAAGTTGTGACCTATGGATCTAAAATCATAAAATAATGTAAATAATAGTTTATTAGATAGTATCTAAATTTACTGTTTATGTTATCCAATAAAAAAAAATCGTACTGCACCTTATTAGATATGACACTGATAATAATTTCCACAAATTTGTAAATTAATTATAGATTTAAATAACCAAAACAAATATACAATTGCAGCTTACGAGCATCTGACTAACCTGGGTGAAAATTAAAATGAGGGATACCCAATTTTTCACATCTTTGCAGCTCCTCTACAAAAAGTTTCCGACTCTTCTGCAAAGTCTCCTCTTTTGGGCAACCCAAATTCATAAGATATGATCCATGAGGTAAAATTAAGTGAGGTGGAAAATCCTAGAAGAAAAAAATAAGCCTTTTATCATTACGAACTTTTGGTTATTCGCACTCTAAGAAACAGAATGTAAATATTACCTACAAATATTTTCATCACCTTCGTACTGCTATAACCTTTATAGCACGATTAAAACTTGGAAAACACCAAGCTAAGAAGTTGTTCTTAGGCGACAAAAGTTTTGAAAACTTGCTACATTTTGTTTTGTTTTTTAAAATATTTACCCAATTTTCATGAAATATTCAGAATTGTTAGCATAGTTGTTACAAAACTCCGATTTAGCATTATTATGTTTCATAACCTTTTGACATATGGCTCCAAATCTAATGACCTATTTTAAGTTGAGCAATCTCGGAAAAAAAAAAAAATTACAGGATTCAGATATTTAAATCAAATTTTTGGGTATATAGTAAAATGACCTGAATAAAAATGTAACTTGTTTGATTCTATCCACTCTGAAAATTTCATAAAATTCTGATGAAAAGTCAAAAAAAAAAACAAGTCAATTTTAATAAAACAAAAGATTCTTGATCATAACGCATAGTTATTACCCCAATTGATACCTTTCTACAATTTAACGAATAATTAAATGTATTTAATTAACTAAATCTATTATGATGAAAAAAAAAAAAGAAGCATTAAAGCTTTTTCGTGTGGAAATGAGTTATAGCGTTAGCAGCTTGGCTGAATATTCTCTGATTGAAGACACTAAATGAAGAGGAATAAGATCTGAAAAATATTATTATTCGTAAGTTTCTTGCATTTCTTATCCTTAGTGATTATACTTGTCAACTAACAGGGTGGGAATATCTAATAACATTTATACTGAAAATATACATCATAATAAAAATACATTTACAGATAATTAGTAAGTTGAGAAAATTTACTAGAAACTGCTCCGGTTGGTTGGATATCCACCTTCCTGTCTCTACAAAACTTGAGGAAATGGCAGTTTGTGAAAAGTGGTGTCCAAGCAAAGGGTGTTTTCATTTAGGCATAAATAAATTTAAGCCTAAATAAAACCCTTAAAAAATAACATTAAAACTACACAAGCTTTCGAGAGAGAAAACAGGTCTCCTAATTCGAGTGAATTCCAATAAAAGAATGAAGAAGGCAACAGAAACAAAAGGTTAACACCTACAGAAGGTAAAAAAACTAGCAACCATGTCCAAAAATTAATCTAAATAGTCATAACTAACTTTTTTTTAAAAAAAGGAACCTCTTTCAAGACTGGATCCATCCAATATAAAAAACTCCTTTAGTAATATTAATATAATCAGTATTATTGATGATAAAAGACTCAAACAATTTTGGAATTATTATCTTGAACTTTTTTAATAGAAGAAAAATTATTCATATTTACAAAGTGGTTCTCATTCCTTCTATGTTGCACCAGAGCTGAATTCATATCTATTCTGAGACTATAAGAATGTTGGTATTTGCGTCTATTTAGGTCTACTGTTTTTCCGACATATATTTTATTATAATCAAAGCAACTTTATTCTGTAAACCCCCAAATTCTCATTTCTTTCCCTCAATATAGTCTTCAAAAACTTTAATGTACCCGACACTAAATGGACCAAATTCACATTTTTGGAATGTGTTTTTTAAAACCCTCTGCATTATTTAGACCCCCCCCCCCCGGACATACCAAAACATTTTTTAAATTGATAGTTCTCTAATTTTAGGGTCACAAAATTTTCTTTTCGCATCCTTCTGACTTCTTCTTTTTAAAATATTTATTATATATATTATATATATATATATATATATATATATATATATATATATATATATATATATATATATATATATATATATATATATATATATATATATATATATATATATATATATATATTATATATATATATATATATATATATATATATATATATATATATTATATATATTATATATATATATATATATATATATATATATATATATATATATAATATATATATATATATATATATATATATATATATATATATATATATATATATATATATATATATATATATATATAAAGATTCATAACTTTTTGGCTTAGAAACTGGTTATCAACATTCTGTAATAATTTTGTTTTTGCATTTCTTTATAGTTAAAGAAAAATTCATAAAAATTTCCGGTTCTGGCCAGAATTCCGGGCGGAACTGAAAATTTTAGTTCCGGTATACCCCTAGTTTCTTGTATTTGACTTTACATTTGAGCGAATGTATTTTCTATTTTTTGTCAAGAAAGTAGGCTGCATGGAACGCTACAAAATACAGGTTCAAGAAGAAATAATAAAAGCAATAATTATAATTTTTAGAATTTTTAAATTATTTTTATATATATTAGTTGAGAAAAGTTGAGTAAAATAGTTAGTAGCTTCACTAACTAAAAATAATAATAATAATAACATAATCGGGATTAAATTCTGGTACCTGGAAGTTATCTGGTAACCATGATCGAAAAATAAATTTCTACAATAAATAGTTGTTTATTACTTACACCAATCATTTCATTCCATTTCGTAACAGTTTCTTCATCCAGTGGCTTAGCATTCCATGAGCGCTGATTTCTCAAGAAGAGGGCTATTGAGGAGGCATTGCTTAATTTTCCATTTTCAAAACAAAATTATATACTCTGCAAAAAAAAAAAAAAAAAAAAAATATATAAATATATATATATATATATATATATATATATATATATATATATATATATATATATATATATATATATATATATATATATATATATATATATATATATATATATATATATATATATATATATATATATATATATATATATATATATATATATACAGAGTGCACCAAAAATATTTGGGCAAACTTGGAACAATAGTTGTACTAAATAACAAAAAAAGTTTCTATGAATGAGTGTATTGACATACCACTATTAAAAATTACAGCAATATAAAATTCGTATTATACGATGTTTGTCCATTATGTGAATAAGACCTATCGCAGGCAGCTATGGGGTAATTTCTGGAAAAAGTCTAATATAGATGTGTAGTTAAAATTCATATTCGTACTAAATATAGTTTCACTGTGAATACAATGTGAAGACCGAAAAAGATGTCCTAAGTTGCAACCTTAATAGGTTATCATTCCAAATACTGAAAAACAAACACATACAAAGATGGAGGATTGTAATTTGAAAAAGTCAGTGGGGCAAGTTCTGTTGAAAGAACTCCCTCTTCCTAAAATTATTTACAATATATGCTAGAAATGGTCTCCTCATGCAGCAACCCAAGCCCCCCCACATTGTCGTACCACCGACAGATGAACATGCTCCAAAAATCTGCGTGTATTCCCAGTAACTTGGAATTTTTTAATTTACTGTCATAGTGAAGATCTACTGTAGAAATGGGCGTGGCGTATCCGATACTTCATAAATAGACCCAAAAGAAAAAGTTCACCGACTTGCGATTAGGAATGTGTGAAGGCAAAGCTATAGGTCCTTTTCTTCTGCCAATTCAACGATTCATGAAAATTTTGTATGGATACGGTCTGGCATCCAAAATATAATGTAGTGGAGCACTATACTGTATGAATCATAGGTCACAGCGAATGGCTAGTGCAATATCGTTCATTAGTTCGAGCAGCTTATGCCCCAATAACTGACAAGGAGACTGTCTAATTAATGTATCTGGCAAGTAATTTTTTCCCATAAAAAAATCCCCCACAATACCGGCTATACATTGCATACATATCTTTGCTTTCTTTTAATACATTCTTTTTCTCGAAAGTTATTCATAATTAAAACTTTCGAAAACTTTGTCTTATCCATAAAAGGAACATATGTGTAAAAATGTGGATTGATAACACTATTGACAAAAATGTATCTATGGTAGAAAATTATTGAACATGAACAGTTCTTATTTGTATGTGAAAGTAAAGAAATTATAAAACCACATTCAAGAACAAAAGCTTACCAAGGAAAAAAAAAAAAAATTCCATTCTCTTTAAAAGGTTTAAAGAGGTACAGCTGTTAATAGCAACTGAGTGTATATTTGTTAATTAAACCTTTATTAACTAAACACAATTTAAATAGTTGAAACGTCGAGTGGAAATTCATCGTAAATGTTAACATCTATGCATAAACTTGGTTTAAATTAAGTTAGCAATTGAGAACATTTAGTTTATTACATTTTTTTTTTTTAATTTTGAGAACAGAGATTTTCATTCATTTATTATTATTTTTTTTTGTTGTTGTTGTTTAAGTTTTCCTGCTGTAAATCGAATTGGTTTCTGAAGCTGAATCTTACATTTAATATGATTTAAAAAAAAAACTGAACTAAAACTTGCATATAAAATATAATTTAAAAATTAAATAATAAAACTAAACAAAATAAATTCAAGAAAGAATGTATATATATATATATATACACCAAATTAAATGGGTATATACAAGTGCATATTTCCAATCCATTAATCCAAATGTGTAATTGAATATCATTAAATATACCATCCTTTTCTCATTTTCATTTCTCTTACTCCAATTCCTTCTTCCTTTCATCACACTGAGTAGTTATTAGCTCTATAAAGCCTTTAGAAAAGATAATGTTCTAAATGCCTAAAACAGACAGTTTAAAATCACTGGAGAAAATAATTTTTATTTACTAACCAAACAAATAAAACATTCATACCTGCTCCAGAAACATGACATCCAACATATTTTTTTCCAGTACTTGGAAATGTTGGTGGGCCTTTTCCTAAAGATTCATAACTTTTTGGCTTAGGAACTGCTGTATCAACATTCTGTAATAGTAAAAAAAAAAAGTATTACCTTAAAATCTGAGAGTAAAAATGTAAATTAGTTTTTTGATAATCTCATTTAAGTTGAAATTTTTTGCAAATGCCCTTTAAAAAAAAATATTTAACATAAAAAATATATATATATATATATATATATATATATATATATATATATATATATATATATATATATATATATATATATATATATATATATATATATATATATATATATATATATATATATATATATATATATATATATATATATATATATATAATTAATAAAAAGTACCTTGGTTTTTTTTTTACTACTTGAAGATTTTTTAACTTCTGTTTCACCTTCTTCCTCATAAACTTTGGGTTTCTCTTTTTCCAGTTTTTCAGCTGGTTCATTTCTTTTCAGCTTTTTTGTTGGTGGTTCTGTTTTTGTTTCTTCAACAACATTTTCAATTCTCTTCTTCTTTCCTAAAATGAATATATAACATTGAAAAAGTATGTAAAATGAAAAAGAATTTAATTTTATACAGGAAAGTATAATAAAAATCATAAAAACCGTATGTAATATATCCCTGTACATATATAGGGTGTCCCTAAAGTCTGGACACAAAGAATAAGGAAATGTTTCAGATATATTTTTAAATATTTTATTCAGTAGTAATATTCAATATTGTTTTCAATATGATTTCCATCATTTGCAATGCACAGGTTGATGTGCTTTGCAAAATTCATGCGAACACGATGTAATAAATTTACATTGCCATCTTTTTGAGCATACTCCAGAAAAAAAAATCAAGGTGGCTAAGGTTTGGTGATTGAGACCATCCCACACTATCATGTCTTCCAATCATGTCAGGGAAATTGTCATACAGCCAATCTCTTACGACCTTGGCAAAATGGGCTGGGGTGCAATACTTTTGGAACCAGTCAGGAAGTTCTTAACCTAAATCTTCAAATTGGGGCGTATCTGATCCCTCAGTATGGCTAGGTAAGTATCACCAGTTACATATTCATCCAAGAAAAATGGTCAAAACATATGAGCTTTAAACAAACCACACCAAGCCATACCTGTTTTGCATAATCAACAAAATGTGAATTCTGTCTGTTGACCTCACCATTCACATAAAACAAAGCTTCATCGCTGAACTGTATAGGGTCTTTGTGAAACGACTGTTTTCATTCAATTTATAGGCAAACCTATTCGCACATCTCAAGCTGTTAAAGGATGCAGGATTTGTAACTTGTACAGAAGAAATTTTTGCTCTTTTAAGATACATTGGTTGTTTTGGGAACACCCAGTTCCTATGGATGTCCTCCAAAGTGATTTTTGGGGCTAGCATACATTTTAGCCACGGCAAATTCTTTGGTTTTGGCTGAGACACATAGTGGTCTAGAATAGGGTTTGTTAATAATAGTGCTCGTTTCTTTGAACTTTTTAACGATCTTCGCGACCGTGGAAAAGCAAGTGGAGTTCTCTGTGGGTGACGTGCATTAAATTCATCCTCTATCTTTCGATATAACCATCCTTCACGTCCACTAAGAAGTACCAGTTCAATTCTTTCTTCTTTAGATAAAGCCATATTTAACTTGTGGAGGAAAAATAATTATAGTTACTGACATTTCCTATGTGTCCAGATTTTAAGGACACACTGTGTGCATATATATATATATATATATATATATATATATATATATATATATATATATATTATATATATATATATATATATATATATATATATATATATATATATATATATATATATATATATACTGTTGAAGTTGTTTAAAAAATATAATGAGGTTTAAGAAAGATAAAAAGTATGGAAATATAGTAAAAATAATAAACACAAATAATCTATTACTATTTACCTAAAAGCTCCGTTTCTTCCTGACTTCTCTTTTTCAGTAAGGCATATGAATTTTCCCGCTTTTCTTTTCTTTTTTCCCTTGCAGCTAATTCCGTATCTATGCCGTACATGTATCCTTCCCTCCCTTTTTTCCTTTGATTTATTAAAAATTCTTTATCTTCTGTTATATTCATATATTGAAGGGCGTTTTGGTGTGCTATGTCAAATAAGTTGTCAAATTCATGCACAAAGTTTTCTTCTTTTCGTAATTGTGATTTAGTTCGTCTTTTCCAATTTTTTTGCAAACCAGCCCATGTTTGATAAAGAACTTCAACTTTTTTAATACAATGTTGAACGTCACGTGTTGGGATGCGGGCTTTGTTCCAAAATATGGTCACTTCTTCAATAACTAATTTACTACTCTCTCGTACTGAAAGTTTTACTTCTCGGAGGTTAAAAAATAAGACACTTAATACTTGTTTGATGGATGGAAGTTTGCTGCCAACAATTTGTGGAGAGTAATTTCCTATTAGGTAGACTGAAGTATCTTTTCTCAACAATCGACGATTAGACATTATGCGAAAATAATTGACCTTACTTAAAAGCATCTTCCCAGTAAGAGACGAAGTTATGAACTAAACCTTGGACACTGACTCGCGAATTTATGTCTCCCGTCGACCGAAAAGAAATCACCTGTCTCCAAATATGCTTGCAGTCTGTTTTCTTGGAGTTGTGTTTCTTGCGATAGGAAAAACATCAAATTATACATGTTAGAATCATCACATCGCCATATTACATGTTTCACATCAAAGGGCATAACATGCCTATATTTATCATAGAAAACTTTGTTTAAATATTACTTGTGTAATTATTCACCAATACCCTGAGGTATTATCTGCCAAGTTTGAAAAATTTTGGAGAATATATATATTTTTTACAAAAGGTCAAAGGTCAAGTTCAAGTTCCCACTTTTCACATTTGAGGTTTTTAACATAACTCATTGGAAAAATCTATTCAAGTCCTTTAAAATAATACTAAAAACACTGTTTTATCATGAGTAGTTTCTGAGTTACAAGATTTTTAATCAGAAAAAGGTCAAATTTTGCAAACTTTGTGACCTTATTTTTCGGAAACCAAAGGTCATAGAGCCCTAATATTTTGGAAAACTCAGTTTCATATGATTACATAAAACTTCAGAAGTTATAATGAAAATTGAAGGGGGTGAGTGTTTTAGGTGGCTGAAATGACATGGAATGACCCTATATATATATTTCAGTGAGCACAGACATCAGCTTAAAATAAATGTTAAAACAAAATAAATTAACTAACAACTTACTTCCTCTTAATTTGGGCATTTTACAGTTTTAAGTAAGTGTCCTCTTCAAGTTAACAATATTTTGGAATCTAAAAATAATAATAGTTAACAATATTTTGGAATCTAAAAATAATAATAGTTTTAAATTTTTTTTTTTGAAACACTGAACTTTCTCAAAAATTATGAAAATACTTTATTTTTGTTTTTTTGTGCTCATCAGCTGGGATATTAAGATGTGCTCTTGTTATTACTTAATATACTGTATAATTAAGTTCATTTCATTACAAATAGATTATCAAATCTTCATTTATACCAAGCAAGACATTTTGATATTTTTAAGGAAATAATTGTTTTTGGAAAAAACAGATTGATATATATATATATATATATATATATATATATATATATATATATATATATATATATATATATATATATATATATATATATATATATAATATATATATATATATATATAATATATATATATATATATATATATATATATATATATATATATTATATATATATATATATATATATATATATATATATATATATATATATATATATATATATATATATATATATATATATATATATATATATATTAATAAAAAAAAAGGGAAGGAGAATTCTAAGCATTTTTTTGACAATAATCACTGTTGTCTGAAAATTCGGCATTCAAAGATATGTATCTTTCATTGTAGTTTAAACATTCTAAAAAATCTGAACAAACATTTGTAATTTTCATAAAATTTGCAACTTCCACAAATCTACTAAAGCTTACAATATATAATATATATATATATATGGACTGACTGGGGCACTGGCAAACCCAAGCTAAAAATTAGTCAAAACCATCGTTTGCTTGCTGGGGTTAAAATAGCAAATTATACTTATTAATAGTGGATTAAATCAAACAAAATATAAGAAAATTAAGATTTTTTCTTGTTTTTTTTTTTTATTTTGGCCGTTCCTCTCCATTAGTGAATGTTCATCTTTGTTTTGATTTTAGATACTCCATAAAGATTTGGTTGAAAATTTTTTACTCGTGGCACCCGGAGGTTCTCTTCTAATTTTCTGACTGCAGATGTTACATTTAGCTATTTCGAGCCTATCCTGAAACATTGTAAAGTACTCCAGTACTGCAGAAGCTGATCTTTTAGCCATATTGACTGAAAGTATAAACAAAATAATAATTTTGAAATAATGTAGCTAAATGATACAAGTTTAATACAGGTTAAATTGATAATTTTATATTTTACATTTTTTCAAACCTTACCTTAGGGTTTTACCTAGGTAAACCTGTTGAATCACAATTTTGAATTAAGAATTTTTTATTTTTTTTAAATTTTTGTACTTTTTTTAATCTTTTACTGTAATTTTTTGAAATTTTTTTCGGAGAAAATGCATATTATTATTAATTTAAGTGAATGTTGGCTATTCTACTACTTCCTTACTATTAAATAAACCTCAATTAAATTTATATCTAATTTTCTTAACCTAAAATTTCAGTGCTTTTGACCTCTTTACAAATTTTAGGAAACCCCGGCCCCGGTCGGTCCCTACATACAATATTAAATTTCACTGCACAAAATATATTTCATATAAATCTATGGCACTGAAACATCTCACTTAAATTACACCATAGAAAAATGTTGTTAACTTTAAGGAAATGAATTAGCAATTTTTCAGGAAAAGCACTAGAAGGAACATTATTGAGTTCCTCTAAGTCCTCTTTGAAATAAAACCCGGGTGCAGTCACTGCATTGTTGTCAACTTAGCAATATGAAATAATGCTATATCCGAATAAAAATAAGCTAAAAATGCTAGAATTCAATTTAATGAAAATAAAGCAGAGGGTGTGTTTCATCTTCAATATTCCTTTAAGAATATTGAAGATTCTTAAAGGAAATTAAGTGGGCCTTGAAGCCTGTCCTACTTGATATTGCAACAATATTAAAGGTCTTCTTTAAGAATGAAAACCTTTTGAAAATATTATTGCATAGATAGATTTGTTTGTAAATTATTTTGGATAATTATTTGAGCCTTTTCGGATCATTAATTTATTTTAAATGAAGCAAATTAATTATTTTCAATTATTCAAAATTTCGTTGGTTCCAGAGCAATTCCCGGTTTTAAACCTTTACCACCCATTTTTCAATTACTTTATAATTAGAAGTTTCAGTTCCTATTCTTCGATTATATGCATGGTCAACAGTCAGTGTGTAAATCCTTGAATGCTTGCTAAAGATTTTGTCTCTGAGAGTCATTACTTATAATGCTCATCGAAGGCTATTTGAGCTGTGAAACTTGTAGTCGATCCTTCGCTTAATTTATTTACTTCCTTCTTACTGCATTGCTTACTATGGTATGAATTTTATGAATATAAAGTACACTTTATATGCTAACGTTTAATAAAATCTGAACAGAAAACATGTCATTAATATGTGTGTTCTATGAAATCAAACGTGACGTCACGCTTAAGCCAGCTACGGTGAGCAGAATCTTGATTTTCGTGGGACACTTCGCTGTAGGAATTGTCAGCTGATTTATATAAACGAATGTAAATATTATTTAAAATCTAATTTAAGCGGCCGTTTAATTAATTTAAACAATGACTTAATTTAATTAATATCATATAGGCCATATACAGGAATAAAAGAGTGTAAGAGTCAAACGAAGATTTTAAAAAGACTGATTAAAAACATTGGAAATTGATGAAATTTCGAATAATTGGAAATAACTAATTTGTTTCATTTAAAATAAATTAATTATCTGAAAATGCTAAAATAATTATCCGTAATAATTTGTAAAAAATCTATTACAATAAGAATATTTACAAAAGGTATTTAGTTTAAAAATAGAACTTGGTCTAACCACAATCTAACTCTTCTATGTTTGATTCTTGTTTACATCACGTGACCATTCAAGAATTCAGCAGCGAAAATAAAAGGGGTGTTCCAAAGTCAAGATTCTTAAAGGATTTTGCAGTAATTTTCTGCTCGCGGCAGCGAAAATTAAATACTGAAATTTCTATCTTAAATTTTCGCTGCCGCAATCTTGAATGTTCACGTCATGTAAACAAACGTGGAGTTAGGCCAAGGACTTTTTATAGAATAAATATTTTTTGTAAGAATTCCTACTCAAATATATTTGTTTGCAAATTATTACGAAAAATTATTTAATCCATCTCCGCGGATCATTAATTTGTTTTAAGTGAAGCAAATTAATAATTTTTCAATTATTCGGAAATTCACTGATTCCAGTGTTATTAATCATGGCCGCTGTCAAAGTCTTTTTAAAATCTTCGTTTGATTCGTACGTTATCTTATATTCTTAATTACATATGGCTCATACGTTATCCTGAAAAGACCTACAAGCAGTAATATGACTAGTCTACTGAGAATAAACCTATTTCTAGTAAAGATTTAGCCTACAATAAATATACAATACTATATAATAACTCACCACTGAAAATGTTCTTCAGATAGGTAAAATTAAACGGGTACATGGAGGATTTACTGCTCCTAAGATTTAAAACGTGGATAAAAGCTTTAGTGAAAGCTATTAGTGTAAAATTTAATGATAAAAAAGGCAAATCCAGCCTAGTAGGATTATTATATAAAATCTTCATTCTAAATAAACAAGAACTCTCAAATTCTGCTCAAAAACTTTGGTCCTTTTTAAATAATAAACGTCAAGTCAGTATAAAATTCAAAGTTAAAATAATACGCACTAACTTAACTCGACCAATAATCAAAAAAAAGTCAATCTAATTCAAACAGCAAAGCAAAAGATCAAGTTGAATTGGTCAGGTTAGGACCTAATTTCTAGTTACAGAATTCTAAAATTCATACCCTAAGGATAAAAGCATAAGTATATATATCTACAATTGGCTAATTAATTTAAAATAGTAATATTAAATAGGTACTCATCTTACGGAAGACACTTCCTGGAAATGATAAGGTTTTTTTAAACGTACGTTAAAATCATTATTGTAAAAAAGACTTACATTGTCGACAATAAACAGCAAGTAAGTTAGTTAATAGGTCCATCACGTGACCAAAAACAAAGACAGTTTTCTTAGTTTAGCGGATATTTTTAAAACTCATAGTATAAAAAGATTTCCAATAATATATGATATTAATAAAATGAAGTGATTGTTGAAATTTGTTAAATGACAAATTAAATTAGATTTTAAAATATATTTACGTTTGCTTAAATAGATCGATGTTAATCGCTACAGCGAAGTGTCCTATGAAAATTAAAGAATGTGCCAATTTCGCAGCAGCTGGCTTAAGCGTGACGTCACGCTTGATTTCGTGGAACACACACTTAATTAATTAAAGGACAAATTAAATTAGATTTTAAATTAAATTTACGTTTGTTTATATAGATCAGCTGACAATTGCTACATTGAAGAGTCCCACGAAAATCAAAGAATCTGCTAAATATTTTCGCTGCCGCTGGCTTAATGAATGATGAAATGCTTGATTTCGTGGAGCACACCTGAAGGTAGAAATTGCAATCTTCAATTTTCTCTGTCGCGAATTAGAAAATTATTGCAGTAAAACTCGTCGAACTTTATTCATAGGACACTTCGCTTTAGTAATCTTCAAAATTCTTAAAAAATCTTGACCCTGGAACACGTCATTTAATTTTCGCTGCTGCAATCTTGAATGGTCACGTGATATAAACAAACATGCAGAAGTTAGGCCAACACCTTCTTTTGAAATAAATACTTTTGGTAAATACTCCTCCTCAGGTAGATTTGTTTGCAAATTATTACGGAAAATTATTTTTAGCATTTTCGGATCATTAATTTGTTTTAAATGAAGTAAATTAATTATTCTCAATTATTCCAAATTTCGTTGGTTCCAATGTTTTTAACCATGGCTGACGCCAGTCTTTTTTTAATTCTCCGTCGTTTGACTCATACAAAATCTTATATTCCTACATATGGCCTTTATAAATGATTGCTTAAGTAAATTAAATGACTGATTAAATAAGATTTTAAAATATTATGTTTATATAGATCAACTGACAATTGCTGCAGAGAATTGTCCCACGAAAATCAAGTTTCTGCTCTATGCAGTCGACCTCGTCCGTCCTTTACCTCTTTCCGAATGGTTTTCTTATCTTCTCACCTGTATCGACCGCTTCACTCGGTGGCCGAAAGCTAATCCTGTCAAAGATATCAGCTGAGACTGTCGCCAAGGTGTTCTTAGCCAACTGAGTGTCACGCTTTGGTGTGCCAGAGACGATCACAACTGACTAGAGACGTCAGTTTAAATCTTTCCAGTGGCGTGATTTGATGTCTCTCTTGGGCACCACTCGGATTCAAACCACCGCTTACCACCCTGCAGCAAATCGGATGGTCAAATGCTTCCACTGTCAGCTTAAGGCTTAGCTTGCTGCCCATCCTTGTCGGGAACTTTGAACTGAAGCTTTGCCTTTCATCCACCTAGGAATTGCGCTCAGTTATGAAAAAGGATCTCAATTCAACATCATCTGAACTGGTCTACGGCTTAGCCCTTCGTCTTACAGGCGAGTTCTTTTGACTCTTCGCGTTCTCCTCCTTCAAACCCTTTCGCATATCTTTCTCGCCTTTGTTAGTGTTCTTTCTTCGTGGAAACTTTCAACAACATGTATACAAAAACACACTCTTACAATCTGCACTCATGTTTTTGTACGACTCGATGTCTTTCGTGCCCCGCTCCAGGATCAATACGAAGGACCTTTTGAGGTTTGAAAGTTGTCGTGAAGAGACTTTTCTCATCCAGCGTCCAACTTGAACGGAGGTAGTCTCGATTTACCGGTCCATTTTCGCTGACGAAAATAGCCTACGAAAAG
>SEYY01020785.1:230000-235000 GCA_009176605.1 Armadillidium nasatum | reverse complement strand
GTTATATAGGATTAAGGAAGAACCTTTATCTAGATGGTAGTCAAAGCAATGAATATACATATTACTAGGATGAGAAGAAGAAGAAGAAGAAAAAACAGTCCTCTTTAGACCTGTAGTATCTATGTGTTAAGTTGGTATGACCAATTCAAATGAATTCTAAAGTCACCTCTGTGACGACTGAGGCAACAAGAAGACGATCAAGTTATTATGAAGGATTTACCACTTCGCAGTTCAGCAACCATGAATATCCTCCCTAAAGCAGTTATGCAAGCATATATTTAATCCATGTCGGATGAGAGAGTAGAAGTCGGTAGGCAGTCTGGTTAGCTGCTGTGTCAGCTGTTTCATTTCTCGATATATAATGATGAAAAACGGAATCAACAGAAGAGGAGTTAATTTAGCTTCAATATCGGGGAGGGGGTGGAAGCAGTAAAGGATTATAATAAATGGAATCTACAAAATTATATTTAGAATAAGAACTAAATCTTTACCACAAAAGCAGAATACTTGCACTGCGCTGCATTACTTACAGTGTCTTGAAACACGTGACGAAGTAAGATTTGTGAGTCATTTATCATATGCTTACTACTGATGTTTCACGCATTAAAATCCAAAATATGGAATTAATAATATGCAGCTTCACGAGAAATGAAGTTACTTTTCTTAATTATTTTCTACCATCAGAAAAGTATCAGGAAAAAGATGTATAATCTCATTTAATAAATCAAATATCATTAAAAAAATAGTCAAAGAAGCTGATTTAGATATGAAAATTAAGAAGTATTAAGTACTCTATAATATTTCATTAAATATTTACGATGATCCACCGATTACACTGGTGGAGAGGAATGGAGTTCTGCAGTTCGACATGTTTATGTATTTATGAATGGACCACGACCCATGAAATTAGATGTCTGCTGTGGATCATGAAATTTTCGAATTTATAAGCTATATTATTATAGAACGAACTTTGCCTTAAATCAACCAATGCAATTTAAACTTTGAACCAATTAATAAAAAATTTAAATTATATTAAATTACAAACAAAGAGAAATTATTAAATGAGAATTATTCAGGATGATAAATTTTTGCTTTTAGAATTATGTTCATTAGGTCTCAAAATTAATATTACAAACCGACAATGATGATTAAAATGGCATTTAAGAAGGTATTACAAGCATCCCTCTATCTGAATTTGGACTGAGAAAGTGAATAAAAAATTATACTAATTATAGTAAAAGATATAAAACATATGAAAGTTTACTAGAGCCTTGAAATAAATTTTAAATTATCACATCAGGTTAAGATATTTTTCATTTTCCTTCTTTACAGCATCACTAGTAAAAACGTTAAAATTTCTTTAACATAAGTTCTTTTTAGGGCACCCATATATATATATATATATATATATATATATATATATATATATATATATATATATATATATATATATATATATATATATATATATATATATATATATATATATATATATATATATATATATATATATATATATATATATATATATATGGCCAGAGGGGAAAATTACTATGAATACTACTACTTCTTAGGACATATTATATATATATATATATATATATATATATATATATATATATATATATATATATATATATATATATATATATATATATATATATATATATATATATATATATATATAAGAGATATATATCTATAAACATCAACAAAATTAAAAACGATTTCTCTTTAAATTTTCTTTTCAACACTAATATTTGAATCTTTACACCATAGATGCCTGATGTTTGGTCGCCAAAGCAACGTTATGAGGAGTCGATGGCATCATTAGCCTCTTAGGTGATATTAGAACACCTTCAGGATTTGCTATAGTTTCTTGACTCACGTATCCAGAGCTCTGTTTTGAGAGAGAAGGATTTCTATCAATGACTGGATGTCCCATTGTGGCTTCAGTAGTGTTTGGTCGAGGAAGTGGACCTACACGACCCACTCGCCCCCCTTCAGTAGAAGAATTTGGATGTGGTGGATGGGGAGCGTGTACAGGGTGTGCCCAACGTCCACTGTCTTTCAATTCCACGTAAGGTGAAAAGAGAGTAGAATAATTTGGCAAGTCTTTTGAGTTATTATTTTTATTACTACTACTATTACTATTGGTGCTGATGTTATTGACTCTATTTCCATTCATAGAAAAAGATGTAGGATCGCCACACGAAACATAAGACGAAGTTTCTTCGAGAGTAGAATGGTCTTGCGGATTCATTACATTTCCAATTCGACCAGCACTTACATAACCTGGAAATTTTAGTATATTATAAGACACGCTAAATAAAACAAAGTAAAACAGAAAATAATTCACGCTTCATCCATGAAATATTTGTACAAAACATCACTTTTATTTCATCAACAGATAAATAAACAACATTATATATTAGTGTAAGCTGCTATTTGGAAGAAAAATTTAACAAATTAAAAATTCTTTACCCATCCCCACAATCCTTAATTTCATTTCAACAAATCTTTGTTGATAAATATGACCTAAGTACCACTATAGTTCAAAATGTAATTTTTTAATAATGGTCTTTAAGACTTTTAAGGAATATAAATAATACTTGGATGCAGCTATCTTCCGAGGTAGAAAAGTATATGAATAGATACGAAAAAAAGACAAAAATAAATCTTATTAATAACTGACTACATGTACTTAATTTAAATCTAAAAAAATAATCTCAAAAATATCGATAATTGGAAAATCTTCAGCGATGGTACAGTGCTTTTGATGCTAGACAAACACTTTTCACTCATTTACTGCAGAACAATTTGCCATATCTTTAGATCATTATGATTTCATTTCCTCCTCCCATAGGATCTTTTATCATTTTCTATGACTCTAAAAGTATTCTACAAGCACTTTTAATCCAAATAATTAATTATATTTTAAAGAGGGAAATACGTGAATGACTTCACAGCATTCATGCTCGTAGAAAGGATGAATTTTTGCTGATTGATTAGTTGTTTAATAAAAGTTAACAAAGATTGAGATTTTACAGCAAAGCGGCCCTGGCGGTCTCGCTGAGGATCCCGCCTGCCTCGAGGTTGGCACAAGTAAGAGAGGGAGTGGGCCAGCGTGAGGGGTCGCTTCCGCTAACGGTGATAGGGAGGGTAGGTGGAAATGAGCAGGTTTCCTACCCTTCTCTAGGCGAAGGGAGGTTTCGGAGACGTAGTCGGTCGACGTCGGTCCCTCGTTCTCTTTATCTAACTGAGATTTTATTAATTAAAAAAAAAAAAAAAAAAATTGAAGGAGACAAAATAACTTCAACTTATCTAATCAAAAGAAGCTTAAAAGTTAAACTTTCTCTAATAGGGAAAAGTAGAGAAGTAAAGGTAGTTTTGGCTAGCTACATAAAGGGCAAATCAGGTTGACATTCTTACTGCCTAATAACCAACAGTATTCAAGTTAGACGTGAAACCTAAAGATCTCACAGTGTATCCTATGTTGAAACTACTATTACTTAGCTCCCTTCAACTCCCTTTTCGGGTTTTTAATTGCTTGCCCTATTTTTGCTGAAAGACAAGATAAAAGACTATATAGTACTTTCTTTCCGTCTATTTCCTTCAGTCTGTCTCTCTGTAGAAGTAATTTTCCATTACAAAACTGAATTCATGGATGAATTTAAATTATATATCTCCGTAAAGAAAATGTCATAATTCTATCTCAATAGGGAATTAAACTTCGGCAAAGCTTCTGTATATATATATATATATATATATATATATATATATATATATATATATATATATATATATATATATATATATATATATATATATATATATATATATATATATATATATATATATATATATATATATATATCATACCTTTATTAGCGGAGTTCTCCCTCGACCCAACTTTAACGTAAGCTCCAAGAGGTAGATCACTTTCACCAGCGGAAAAAGATTTGGGAATAAGTGGGAGGGATGGTGGTCGTTTCAAGGCGTTGCTAAATGGATCACCAGCCGAAACGTAGCCATTAGAAGGTGGACTTGGAGAACGACCTTCTGCTAATATCACATATCCCCCTTTGGCTGAATCCATTTTCACATCTGGGCTGAAGTTATGTCGGGAATAATGAGGAAGTCCTGTGAACCCTGTAGCGGGTCTTTGAGGCATTCTTGAGAAGGAAACTTCTCCAATGGAGTCCCTAATAATTTTTAAGGGAGATTCTTTATCATTGTCCGAGTCAGGCATGCTAATATAGCCCGTAGAGGCTCGTCTTGCGTTTTGCCAGCCAACGATACACATGCTCTCTTTTAAATCTGGTGTTGATTGCTGCATATTGTCAAGTCCTTCTTTGTAAAGATGAGGAAGAGATGGCACGGACCAAGCAGCTACATAACCCTCAGATAACTATAATAATAATAATAATAATAATAATAATAATAATAATAATAATAATAATAATAATAATAATAATAATAATAATAATAATAATAATAATAATAATAATAATAGTTATTAATAATTTATTTCAAAAATGAAGATCTATTCTCTCTCTCTCTCTCTCTCTCTCTATATATCTATATATATATATATATATATATATATATATATATATATATATATATATATATATATATATATATATATATATATATATATATATATATATATATATATATATATATATATATATATATATATATATATATATATATATAAAGAGGATTCATACTAAGACGCTTTCCTTTAATCTATTCTCCCTATTCTCAGCCTTTCTCTTTTCCATGAAAATGCAAAAACTAAAAACCGTAACTTCGCAGAAATTTTAAAAAGATATCACAATTCTATTCTTTTATTATTATCACGATAAACTCTTGATAATGTACCGTTTCTCCACTCTTTTCTTCTCTTATCCTATACAGTTTTTCAGTCTTTCTTAATTTCCTCTTGTAGTTTGTCTATTACATAGATTTAAAGAAACTAAGAATTAAAATTT
>SEYY01020785.1:175000-212500 GCA_009176605.1 Armadillidium nasatum | reverse complement strand
TTGAATCATGTTTATACAAATACTTCAGGATAAATCAATAGTCTCAAAGTGCCTCAGCTTTACAAATATATAATTATACAAAATTCTTCTACAAAATATGAAATAAAAAAAAAATGTAAATAAATTAAAAATACAAAATATATATTAAAATAATTTAAGAGGTGATAATAAATTATCAAAATAAATCTACATTTACTACATCGTTCAACACAATTACTAATAAATTTACAATTTTTTATTTTTAAGTAACTTACTAAGTTATTACTTATACTACGGCTACATTGCCATATAACTTAATAAGATGTTACTTCTATTACATCTACATTTTTTAGTTACATACAAAGTTATTATTAACCTTAAAGCTACATTTAAAAATAAATTACAAAGGTTACAACTACATTACCAAACAACTACATTAAGTTGTTATTTAAATTACAGCTACATTTTCTAGTTCATACAGTTATTATTTACTTTAAAGCTACATTTAAAAATAACTTACCAATATATAATAACTTTATAGGTTGCTACTTCTATTACAGCTATATTTTCTAGTAACTTAAGTTATTATTTATTTCACAGCTACATTTAAAATAATTTACTAAGATAATACTTATTTTACAGCTACAATTCCATAATTAAAGACGTTATAGTTTAAAAATAATGGTTTGCTCATGTTTATTTTTTGGCTCCAAAGGCAGGAAAAGGGACTCAAACTTAAATTTATATTAAAAAAATTATTAACATATTAGAAAACTGATATTGGAAGGTTTACCTTTATTTAAAAAGGTATAAACTGATAATCCCACAATCTGAATCAAATGATATTCTTATAAATTTTGTTATTTGAGGAATAAAACTAAAATATTTTAAAAACCTCAATGGAATAAAATTGTTTATTTATAAAGACGTTTCAAAGACGTGACTACCCACTTCAATTATCTGGGTATAAATCAACAAATTTTTAAAGGGTTTTGCTGTTCTATGCTTATGAGAACAAATACTAGTTGTTTACTTCGTTGGAGACAAATAAAGTTCGATAAACAACAATACTCTTGTCAGAGATAAACAATGATTTCAGTGAAGTAAAATAATTGTTTCGATGCATTTAACCAAACAATAATAATTATAATGATATCGAATTAAGCGAAAATATGTTGAAAATAAATCATATTTTATTTTGCATTTCATATACAGTATTAATAGAAGTTAGTGACCTATGCCAATACCTAATCGCTCAAGAATCTAACAATGGATTCGACAAATTTTAAAAACACTTTGAACTTCTACAAAAGAACTTCAAAGGTTACGTTTGTGTGTAGTAATTTCAAAGAGTGTGATAGATAAATTAGAAACTTCAAAGACTTCATAATGAACCTAATTAATCTACTTTATTTTTTATCTAAATTGAATTTCAATAAATCAAATAACCATAAATAATATTTTAATCCACAAAAAGATTTAATATTTATCTAAAAGATTTAAGTCACATGAAATATATGAAAAATTAAATCATCTTTTAATAATTTCATAAAAACTTTGAAATCAAGTTTGGCTTTTTGTCTCTAACAAACACACAAACCTCTCATATATATATATATATATATATATATATATATATATATATATATATATATATATATATATATATATATATATATATATATATATATATATATATATATATATATATATATATATTATATATATTTTAGGGATGGAGCGATACCAAAAATTTTACCGATACCGACACCGATACCGATACCAGATACCTAAAAACATGCCGATACCACTACCGATACCGATACTTTACTCCTATACAAAAGTTTTACCGATGCCGATACTGAAAAGGCCGATACCAATACCACCGATACCGATACTAAAAATATGCCGATACTTGCCGATACCGATACCGATACTTCACTCCATCCCTAATATATATTATATATATATATATATATATATATATATATATATATATATATATATATATATATATATATATATATATATATATATATATATATATATATATATATATATATAAACTTTGTCATGCAAGACTCGAAAGGTCAAAGTTCAATATTTTCAGAACAGATTTTACACATTTTTAAAGTTTTTCTATTCAATAAAAATTTTCAATTTAAAATTATAATTACTTCTAATTATGTAATTAAATTAATATTCTTTAATTACAGGTAATTAAAGCATGGAATAATGAACTTCTAAAACGACCCCTTTTGAAACGTCTCAAAGTATATATATATATATATATATATATATATATATATATATATATATATATATATATATATATATATATATATATATATATATATATATATATATATATATATATATATATATATTCAATTAATAATAATAATAATAATAATACAATTTTCTATTAGTAATTAAATAAATTAAAAAAAAGTTACATTTATCTTACTTGTATCAAACTATATTTTGAAAACTCTTAACTTAATTTACTATACCATTTAATACCATTCATTTTTTTAATATTTTAATACTTAAAATAGTATTTAAAAAAATTAATACTTTTATGCATGGTTGAAGCTTAAAAGAAAAACCGAGGTAGAAGCAAATTGTAAGAAAATTTCCCCCTCACTTGGGGTACATGTGAAATTTTTTTTGGGGAAAAGGGAGTTTTGACCTCCCTAGAGCCCCTTCACTATACAACCAAGTTTATAAGTACTTATTGATTTTATTTTTACAATGTTCAATTCTATCATATAAAATAACATATATGAAAATTTTGACAATTTATTGGAACATTTAGAAATTATTATTATTATTATTATTATTATTATTATTATTATTATTATTATTATTATTATTATTACTATTATTATTTTGTTTTCATAATAATAATAATAATAATAATAATAATAATAATAATAATAATAATTATTATTATTATTATTAATGTTCAAAAGGATGAAAATTTCAAATCAGTCTTATTTGTTTCTTTTCTTCGGTCACCCAATTTGTTACCTCCTCCGTAGGATTCCATTCTTCGTTCTGAATATAATTTTGACTTAAACTGAGGTTAATATCACCATTTATTTCGCGCTTCAATTGCATTTCGAAGCCTCCATCTAATGTCAAGTTCAATTTGTTTGAACCACTGGTAAGAAGCAAGTGAATAGGCTCTAACTTCTTACTTGCAATCTCTTTGTCGAATGATATGCTTTTGTTGTGAAAAGAACATTTCCGTGATGCATTCACATTTGCTTGTAAGGGCGAAGAGTCAAATGAACGTTTTGATTTGTTGAGATTTTCCATACTTAGTGACTCTATTTTTTGAAAATCATTTTCCTTGACGGAATCAAGATGTTGAATCGTTAATTTAAGCAAGTTCCCAATGAATGTGTTTTCAGATTTTGAGAATTGATCTTCTGAAGACTTGTTGCTTAAATCGAATTTCTTATATTCTGGAAGTCGAGTTTGGTTTACATTATCAGAAATTATGTCCTTTTTAACTTGGTGATCACTGGCTTTAAAATTGTGCGTTTTTAGATTTTTCGAAGGACCTCCTTCAGTTTTAAGAAATCGTTGGTGGCTAACTCCTCCATTAAATTCAAAGGATCCCAGATGATATATTAATGGTGGTGAAGGTTTGAATATTTTTGTATCAACTTGTGACGGTTGCAATGGCCTGAATTTTTCCTCTTTATACATATGTCCGTTTATCTCTTTTCCAAAACCCAACACTCTCATACTGTTATTATTTGCACCTTTTAAATCATTTGCACCCAGTACGCTTTCATTTTTCCTATTATTATATGCAACACTTACTCTAAAGCCTGAAAAGCTATTTCCATTCTTATTTTTATTATTGGGAATTAGTGACACTAATGGGAAGAAAACTCTTTCTTTTAGATCGAGATTCTAAAACCTCAAAATATTTCTGAGTAAAATTAGGTGTCAATTCAGTGGAAGTTTTATTATTTTTCCCCAGCCCCTTTTGATCAATATTTTCAGTGGCTACATACCGTGAATAAGGAACGATACTTTGATCTGTCAACTGAGAACCTACAGGACTTAACCCCTTCTGCATTTGAATTATAATGGGAACTAATAAAACATTTAATTTTTGGGACAAAACAAAAACACTACCTGATGGGCATTCTGATTCTTCTTTTAAAACAGTAGTCCAATTTCCAAACAGAAAATGACCGTAGCTATCTTGTCCTCTGGCTCGCACAGCAAATTTCATTTCTGAATAGTTACAAGGTATCCCTTCTTCATGAAGACTTAGGATTTCTTTGTCTAAAAGAAAAATTGCAAAAAGTTTATGAATGTTCTACATTTATTAATGTAAAAATAATATCTTACAAAATGAAAGCACGAAATATAATCATAACGTTAAATAAAAATCAAACCTTTATAAAGTTTGAAGTTCCTAAACCTGACATTATTTTAACACAGATTTATATATTAAAAAAATGTAAAACATAATTTAGAATATACAATGAAAAGTATTTTTCTTCTCACCATTAATTGTCACAATTCTGTAATCAGTTTCGTTAACGGGAAGTTGGACATCGAAAGAACAAACACGACTGTTACAATGATTAAGATCCCACATTAATCGCCAATTGCTAACATCTAAGATGAAATTTTCAACCTCATCCGGAACTGAAATGAAAAAAAGGATAAAGATTCCACGTTAAAATGGCATATGGGAATGACACACAAATACCCTAACGTAAATATTTAGAATAAATTAAATCAATCAACGTCTGCAAATTTGAATAATAAACATAAAAAACGTACCTCCAGGTAGGGTATTAAAAGACAACTTGGCGGGATTGCTGACACTACACCCTTTAGAGTTGCAGGAACTTATAAAGATTGTATACTTTGTAAACGACTTCAAATTTTTAAGTTCATACTGAAAATAAAGGTACAGTGTTAAGTAATGGTTTATAACATGAAAACATCTTAATTACCAATTATGAAAAATTTCAAATATAGCTTTAATTTGGTATATCATAAAAATATAAATTAATGTAAGTACCTGCACACTTTCCTCTTCAGAAATTGAAGGGACAACAATATTCTCTGATAATGGCGGAACTACTGAAATCTTGTATTTAGTAATTCTTCCTCTTCTTTGTGCTTTTGACGGAGGATCCCAGGACAAAGTAACAGAGACATTAGACCTCAATACGACTTCTAAATTTCTCGGAGGTCCAGCAGGAACTGTTACAAAAATACTATAGTTAAAATTCACTACTTTACAAGTTTGCACCAACCCTAAACGTTAAAAGGATAAAATGTATTTTTATTTTGCCAATGTTGTAAAAATTGCAGAAAAAAAACATATTTGATTATAAGAAATGTCAAGAACTGCTTCAGTAACATTACAAATAAGTAACTTACTATCTTCCCTTAATATAATGATTTTTGGATAACTCTGCAGGCCTTCCCCTATAATGGATAAGACTGATACGGAGAATATATAATGGCCTCCAGGATTGAGATTAGAAATAAGTACCTCAGTAGTCGTTGGAGAGTTTATTTCAACATAATGTACTGTTTATATATATATATATATATATATATATATATATATATATATATATATATATATATATATATATATATATATATATATATATATATATATATATATATATATATATATATATATATATATATATATATATAAAGGCTATTCAAAGTTGACCGAGACTTTTCTTCTTAAAGATTTTATGGAAGGACATACCCTCACTAAACTAGGTCAGCTTCTCGAAATATTCCCTCTGAGCATCCACAAACTGCTGCCATCTTTCTTTGAAATAATACTGAGTAGCAACTGAGATAACTTGATTCAAAAAATCTACATAAATGAAGCCTTCCATTTTCCAGAACATAAATGAAAAAACTTTCTCGTTTGAAGGCGGTGCTTTGCTCTTTGTGGGTGGCGGAGAGCCTTTAAGGCGCTGCTCCAAGCTACATCATTTACTTTTAAGTGTGAAATAATGCAACCATGTTTCTTCCCACTCGAGACCTGATTAGAGAAAAGTTCCCACTTACTGCGGTGGTGCCTTAGGACCTGATCACAGGGAGTTTTGAGTGTGTACCTCTGATCAAACGTCAGCTGTCGAGGTACCCACCACGAGCACATGGGAATATTGGTGCTTGAAATGATTATTTTCACACTATCAACACTAACATTCACTTCCGAGCAATACAAAGCACCAATTATCAAAGATGGCTTTTTCAACTCTTTCGGTATTCACTGGCGTGACAAATTTCGGGCGAATTTGTCTTTGCGGTTCATTAGTGAACATGTTTCAATCATCACCAAACTACCGACACCATTCATCATACTCTTGGCCGTGACAACGTTTGTTTCACAATTGCACTTGGAATCTTCTCAAACTTTCAGGTGGTTTCACATTCTTCTTCACGAGAAATCTGATTATGCACCGTTGTTTCACATTAACAGGTAGATTTCTCGCAGCCATCTTTGCTAACACTAATGCACATCACCAACAACTACCCGCTAAAAGCATGATACTCGCTATGGAAAGGAGAACAATGAACCGAAGTTGCATAGTTCTCACTTTCGTCCTTTTGCTTTTATATACAAATGTCTTGGTCAACCTTGAACTACTCTTTGATATATATATATATATATATATATATATATATATATATATATATATATATATATATATATATATATATATATATATATATATATATATATATATATATATATATATATATATATATATATATATATATATATATATATATATATATATATATATATAACTACTAAGTCAAATATTTATCATCACATAAGCTTAGTAGATCACCCTCAAATTTAAGAACGAAATCAGTAAAGAGTTTTAATACAAAATTTTCTAAAAGTTGAAAATGTTTTTCAGTCAACAATTTAAGAAAATTTTTAATTTTTATGTACAATGCATATTTATTATTAATAGTCATAACGAAAACAAATTAAAAAATTTTTTTTTTTAAAACTGTTTTACAACTTATTAAATTAAAAAATTGACAAAAAAGTATTAAAATCACAGAAATATAAAACAGTACTTTGAGATTTTTATAAACTCACCGTCAGATTCACAATGACCAAAATCTTCAAAAAAAGATCTACAGTAAGAGACGTTGAACCCAATAGGAACGGCCGAGATTGTATTACATTTCATATCCCATTTTACGAGAACTGACCCAGAGTCACTAGGGAAACAAGTATATATATATATATATATATATATATATATATATATATATATATATATATATATATATATATATATATATATATATATATATATATATATATATATATATATATATATATATATATATATATATATATATATATGAGAAACCCAGGTTTTGCTCAGTGATAACGTGTTTCACTCGTACATTAAGATCATGAGTTATTTTCCCATTCTCAGAGTTGCCAGAACAGACACAATAACCTGCCTTTCGGAGATTTGTAATCTGGCATAAATGTATTATTACACTAATCAAATTACTTGTACATCACTCCAACAGAGCCAGCATATACAATAAAACATCTTTTTCAACATACAAACCTCACATTACATATAAATTAGAAAGTTCAATAGTCAAGAATATAGTCTAAGATTGGCTCCAGTAACTGAAACGATTTCAGTTGAAACGTAGTATGCAATCAAACTTAAATCTTTATATACTTTTTATACAGCGTTTCTTAATATCATAAGCCTTGCGACCCTCCTCCCCTCCCCAAAAGCCAAAACATAGAGTTGGTAATCTCACGACCCCCAAATTACCTCTCACGCCTGACATGTATCTAATTCAAAAGTACAGTTTGGATTATTTTTCGTCCGGCTGATTAATAAACGTTATGCCTGGAAGTGGTCAAATTCAAAAAAGTGTAGATTGAAATATTATCTTACGATTAATTAATAAATTTAAAATATTCACAGCAATTATTTTATGAAAACAAAATAGTTTTAGTTCAGATTTTAATATTCATTCGAAAACAATTTAAAGAGTATGAATTTTGTACCCTTTAATCTTTGTTTATATTTTAAAGGTACGCAAAGATTACGAAAGGATATGAAAAGGATATTAGTACACTAAGTGTTTAATTTTTTGAGACCCACTGAGACCAACAAGTTAAGAAACTCTGCTCTCCATTTAGTCAATAAAACACAAACAACTCAACTTTTTCAAACAATACTGATACTGCATTCTGAAAATAGGTAGTGAGCCTCCGTATTAGGAATAGGTTTGAGGGCAATTACTTACTACCTAACTATAACCTAATGATGTGGCGCATTGTTGAAAATCCTCATTAAAATTTAAAAATCATCAATCATGACATCATCAACAACCAAATTTGAATGTAATCCACAATAAACCTGAAAGGTATTTAAGCATGATTGAAATGATACAACGCACCATACATGTGGAGGTGAGTTTGATCTTATATGCGAATTCAATCCCAAGAGTATATGAAAGCATGTCTACTTTTCAAATATATATATATATATATATATATATATATATATATATATATATATATATATATATATATATATATATATATAATATATATATATATATATATATATATATATATATATATATATATATATATATATATATATTATATATATATATATATACAAGGTAGACGTTTTCTTAAAAGCTGAATGTAGACAACAATAGCAATAAATAGAAATAAAAAGACAGGAGTTGCAAGTACAGTATAACTAGATAAGCAAAATTCAAGTGTAACACGTTCATTCAAATTTCTTTTACTCACATAATAAATAAACCAAACAACTTCTCCTAAGAAAATTTACCTAACGCTATAAAAGAATTTTTTATACTGAACTTACTTAGTAAGAGATTCGACTTCTGTGAGAGGGGGAAGGGGAGACTCTGATTCGTCCACAATACAACTTGACCATCGAATTCCACTGGAATAATTTCCTGAATTCGCAGCTATGCCAAATGAATAAAGTGGTTCTTCGGTGAGATGCGTTATATTCTTTTCGTAGATGATGATATTTGCCGAAGTTAGGCTCGAAATGTCTTTTATTGATAAGTCTTCTCTTTTAATATCTAACCAATCAAGTTTTTCCTGAAAAAAAAAAAAGCATAATAAAATTCTAATTCATATATATATATATATATATATATATATATATATATATATATATATATATATATATATATATATATATATATATATATATATATATATATATATATATATATATATATATATATATTTACAGATCACAATCACTCACGGGGAGAGCCCTTTTCAAGGAGGGGGCACATACAAAAGGAAGAAAACTCACTCAAACACAGACCTAACACATTCCTCAGGTGGGCACAGACAGAAGCCTTGAAGAGAGGATTATTAAATACAGGTGGAAATATAAATGATGATAGAGTTCCACAGAACATAGGTGGCTGGAAAAAAGGAGGCACCACAACGGGCTAGCCTGGGGTTTCCAGCATCCACACAAAATTCGTGCGAAAGCAGGGCACCCCATGTGCAACGAGGACGACGCAACAGTGGAGGAATGCAAGAAGCCAATTCCCTCGAAAACCTGCCATTGTAGTACCTATAGAAAAATTTAGTGCGCCAACGTCATGTCGCAGAAATAGGGGGCAAGTGAGTTTGAATGTAGGGGACAGTTTATTAATCTTTTATATTTAGTCTCAACCCTATCCAGAAGAGTGGAGAAGCCGAAGTCTCTCCAAATGTGAGAACAGTACTCCATACAAGGGTGAATAAGACCCTTATATAATTGGAGTAACTGCTCAGAAGAAAAAAAATTCTCGCATAGTACTTCTGAATAGTACTCCCAGCTTCTTAGAGGCCACTTTAGCTACCACTGTGATTTGTAGTTTCCAAGACAATTTATTGTTTATGTTTGGACCAAGAATATTAATGTTATTTACAGGAGGGGAGAGCCATCGAAGAAGATAGGAAAGTTGGGAGGTATTTTTGAGAGGGAGATGTGAAGAAGTCGAGTTTTTAAAGAGTTGAATTTCACAATGTTACTATGACCCCACCGGGAAATTCCATCCAGATCGACAAGAATTGAATCGGAAAGCTGAAGACGAGAAGCAACTCTGGAAGCAAAAGAGGGAGCAGATTTGAAATGAGTAAAAGAATGTAGGGTTGAGTCATCATCATAAGAGTGAACAGAGTTAAAAGTGAAGTTGAGAAGATCGTTAATGAAAAGTAAGAATAAAGTTAGGGATAAAACAGAACCCTGAGGAACACCACAGTGAAAAAAGAATGTAGGAAATAGTTATTTTCCTTTATTAATAGTGCAATGTACAACATTTTGCTTATAATACTGCTTTTATTCCTTTTTTGAGAAGATTCATTCAGCTTATTAATATATTTAGTGGAATCCTGTACTATTCTTTTACCAAAAGATGACAACAGTTTTGTTTAGTTTAGACTAAATTCTAGTTAGCATACAACTATTTCTGTCATCAATTTTGACTTATGGTCACTAATCCTTTTCACTCGAAAATGATAGTTTTTAAACACCATACAATTTGGCTGTCATGGTTACGAATAGACCTTCTTGATAAGCAGCAAAGATTTATCCTCTTTGAAAATATGATCAATCACCGATTTTATTGACTCTGGACCAAGTGCAACTGGAGAAACCATAAAATATATTGGCATTTAAACTAGAAAGAATATTCATGAGAAAATAATTTTTTTTCCCTCTACTTCATTATTCATCCTTTTCTTCAGTACAGATTCCATTCAAATCATCCTTTTTTGCTAGGTCCTCTTAGCCCTCCTTTAAAACTTTACAAACTGTACTAATAATTTACAGCAAACAATTTACAGGTTAGACAATTTTTATTTAACCAAATAGTTTTAGTATTATTTTATATTCAACATACCTTACAACGACTTCCAAAAGTTTTCTTTTTCTTGCACCAAAACACAGTGTACGAGTCTATTTCACGACTAAGTCCTTGGCAATACGCACTTGGCATGCGAGAGGGCACCCAGTAAAGACTAAACACATTTCCAGATTTGGAAATTGAAGTTATAACAGTGAACATTTCAGTTCTCTTTGGCATACAATCTGAATGCGGTACAACAACTTCGGAATAAACGGTGCCCAAACCTTCCTCATTAGCTGGAGTAATTCTAAACCTGATAAAAAGGCAAACAGAATTAGGAATTTCCAAATTTCTCAAACCTTTACTCAAGATGCAGTACGTTTAAAGTGTAACAATTTTACAAGTAGGTCTTAAACTACTAACTATGTAAGATATTTATAACAGGAGTTCCCAATTCTCTGAAAAGGAGCTACTGTGAGTAACATGTATGTTATTGACTTATTGTAATGTTATACCTATTTAATTTCTTAAGTTTATAATTTATTACACATTCAAAATTATAGCATTTTAACATCTAATTACAATAAAAATGTAAAATGCAAAAAGTCCACAAATTCACTAGAACTTATGAACAAAGATTTTACCTATATTCAGTAAAGTCCATATTTTCATATTTAAAATAAGCGCGAGTAGCTTTTGCTGGTTTGATGTCTAACTCCCTGTGAAAAAAAAAATATATCAAATTACGGAGGTCCATAAAACTAAGTGAATTCTGAAAATGATATTATATAAAAAAAAAAATCAAATAAACAATAATAATAATATTAATAATAATACAATGGAGTATGAAATTCACCTTCTTATAAATAACTGTTCACTGCAAATAATAAAACCAAATTTTGAAAAAAAAAAAAAAAGTATAAATGAAAATAAAACCAACAAGGAAACCAGAACAATAGTTTCAAAAACCAAAAAAATTAAGTAAGTTAATTGTATAAATTTTAATAACTCTAAAAATACAATATGATCAAAACTGAAATTACTATCAATGATTTAAAATTTAAGAAAGAAAATTTTTTAAAAGGATGCTTACTTTGAACCAGTGGAGGAATAAACGTCTGATTTATAATAAAATTCGTTTCCTCCTTCATAAATTTTGTCGATATCTTTGAAATTGACGAAAATGATTCGTTTTTCTAAATCTTCGTTAACTTCAAAACTACTCTTGCTTGTTTCTGGTGCAACTTTCGGAGCTATAATAATAATAATAATAATAATAATAATAATAATAATAATAATAATAATAATAATAATAATAATAATAATAATAATAATAATAATAATAATAATAATAATAATAATAATAATAATAATAATAATAATAATAATAATAATGCTAATAATAATAATATTCTTATAAATTTGTTAATTTTTTAGTTTTTAGAAAGTGAAAAGGAAGTCGTGTAACGTAGCACTGCAGAAGAAGTGTTAGTAATAGTTATTATTTACTGTATTTTTACCCTATTTTCTTTGAAAATCTTTTTTTTTATCTTATCCTTTCTATCTTTCGGGTATTTCAAATAATTAAAATACGTTTTACATCCGACAATTTAACACAAAATGAGATTAAGACTAAACATCCAATGACTAAGTATTAAAATTCAACAGTAGGCGGTATGTATTAGGAGCAAACAAACAAGATAAACAACTAATAATAATAATAATAATAATAATAATAATAATAATAATAATAATAATAATAATAATAAATAATAATAATAATAATAATACTAATAACTACTTACGCTGGGGTTGGCTTGTGATAGACAAAATATCATATTTGCTCCACATATTCTCTTTGATTTCATCAATATCAACACCAGCAGTGTGAATCCTAACTCTAAATTCATATTCCATATTAGAATAGGGAAGTTTGACTTCGACTGAAAACGTTCTATTAGGATTCAAAGTTTTATAACTATGTTTATGAAAGAAGAAAGTCTGCAAGGGAATATTATATATATATATATATATATATATATATATATATATATATATATATATATATATATATATTATATATATATATATATAATATATATATATATATATATATATATATATATATATATATATATATATATATTATTTAATATAATAAAAATAAATATAATAATATATATATATATATATATATATATATATATATATATATATATATATATATATATATATATATATATATATATATATATATATATATATATATATATATATATATATATATATATATATATACTTACTTTTTTTTCCCCTTGGACCTTCCTCACTGGAACACACACACACACACATATATATATATATATATATATATATATATATATATATATATATATATATATATATATATATATATATATATATATATATATATATATATATATATATATATATATATATATATATATATATCATTTGTTTAATTCAATCCTATACAAATGAATATGAGAATATGATAACATTATTCAAAACTTCATAAAATGTCTAAATATGAAGGCGGAGTCAGTGTTGAAGCAGTTTTCCTTGATAGGACTTTTTTGGTACCATATTTAAAGTCAATATTAATTCCTCCGTCGTCTATAATCTTATTTCTAAGTTCTACATCATGAAATCAGACTCCCTCCCCCTCTAGTTTCCTGCAAAACATACAAGCTCTTTACTCAAAAACTTTACCGTATGTACAGTGCAGTTGAGAATCTATTGAAGTAATGGGGCTGTATTTCTCTGGAAGGGTGTTCAGGTCTCTACATCATTGGCGGAATGAAAGTATCGGGATTACATTCTTCGGCCTACTGTATAATCACATGTAGGAGTTGTTGAAAAAATTGTATTTTAAGACTTGGAAATTCCCGAGATCATACAACTATGTTGGATAAAATAAAATAAAAGTACCGAAGAAATGGAATAGTAACCGAGGCACATAATTTAAATCACAGAGAATGCGAACCGGACTATATTTAAGAGTATAATAGAATTTCGAAGTTGGTGGACCAGCCACTTATCAAGAGCTTCGACAATCTTTAAAAATTCAAGAATAAAACAGAATCCATTAAAATAAAAAAATAAGGATTGATTATAAGCCTACCACGCATACGACGGGAGTATACACAAGCTTGAAAAAGGACAAACAAGTTACTGATACTAACGAGAAATTAATGTAAAATTCAAATCAACAAAACAAGGAATAATTTGTCTTTTAAACCGGTGAAGGAAATAAAGATAAGTTTGGTTTCTACACTTTACAAATTTATCTATATCTAAATCTATGAAAGAACTATGCCATTAGATTCGTAATAAATATGCGGCAATAAAGTTGCAATTTCAAATTATCTCTGTACCCCATGAACTTTTATTCCGATGTTGAAATTAAGTCACATGAAGAGAGTTATATATATATATATATATATATATATATATATATATATATATATATATATATATATATATATATATATATATATATATATATATATATATATATATATATATATATATATATCATTTTACTTACAACATTCTCCCATTCGTCTTCACCCTTTACTCGATATTCTACGTTGTGGTAAAGTCCAGAATGGAAAACATCCATAGGATACGTGAGATTCCACGCAACCTTGGCCCTTACAGGGCCAATAAGAGAAACTTCGGCTGCCACTTTATCTGGAACAACTGGGAAGAAAGTACAAGGTTTATATATATATATATATATATATATATATATATATATATATATATATATATATATATATATATATATATATATATATATATATATATATATATATATCAAGATTTATAGCATTTCCTTGTTAAATTATAGATGAGCCCTAAGGGTTTCTAAAGTGATAACCAAATTTATCCATCGACATTAGAAGTTTTCACTCTTTACCATGTAAGTGTTCAGGTACGCTGAATTATATATTTAAAATCATAATCTAAAATATTATTAGTGTTACCAACATTTTATTTGAATAATTACTTGTTTGAGGTGACAAATACAATGATAGGATTTATTCCCTTTTCGGCCATAATTGGTTAAAGATGCATCTAGACTGGATTATTTAATATCTCAATAACATCATCATTTTATAAAATTTTTATTATGAATATCCACACAAACCTATTTTTGAAATATTGATACTAAAGGTGTAATTTCTGGTCCCAAACTCATTCTCTCCTGTAATATGAAGTCTGAACATATCCTCGTAGACGCATTCTATTTGAAATGTCCCAAAAACACCAGGAAGAAAATAGAAGATTATCAGTTGATGGACATGGTCTGAAAGTAAAATAAAAATATAATAATATAAAATGCAAAAGTTAATGAGTGCAAGTTTTTACAGAATATTATTAAGGAGGAGGTTGCAAAGTTTTAACTATTCTTTTATTATCTATGATAAGGAGGTGTAAACAGATTAATGAAACTTATGTCAAATTAACATAAAAAAATTTGCATCACTGTAGTAAGTGAAAATATTTCTCCATTGCTGCGCAAGGAAATAAAAAGAAGAAGAAAAAAAAAACGTAATAACCAACCAAACATTTTCAGTTGCAATTTCATAACTATTAGAAGCCACTAAATTAGTTAGTTACATATTGGAAAAGGTCAGAGAAATTTATAAACAATAGAATAAATAACTAATTATGTATCAGATTTCAGTATATCAATTCCTTCTTACAAACAAAAATGGTTAAACTAATACAACAATCAGCTGACAATACCAAAAATAAATTCAACACATAAAGGCAATGTTGGAGGAGAACAATGACAAAAAAAAAAAAAAAAAGATATTAGCTAGAGTTTTTCTATAGATTGGCATAGTTTGAATTGGTTAAAAACTCATAAAGTTAATGAAAATTAAAACTTCAACCAACTTTCATTTTCATTCTTAATAACCAACTACAAACATATAAACAGAAACTCTGTATTACAAACCCAAAACTCTTTAAGATTAAAATTAAAAGAATTAAGATTAAAGAATTAAAAGAATTATAATTAAAAGAAACAACAAACTATTTAAAAAAATTAACTTACGATTCTTTCATGTAGTTAACAGGAACCGAAAAATTGGAATGATATCTTGTAAGCACAGGGTTGTAAGGCTTATCCCAAGTACAATTAACTACCAAATTGTCCTCGGAAATGCAACTCATGTTTTCCACATTCAGTGGAGGAACTGAAACAGAACAGCAATGTAAATAATAATAATAATAATAATAATAATAATAATAATAATAATAATAATAATAATAATAATAATAATAAATAATAATAATAATAATAATTATTATTATAATAATAATAATGTGTAATCTTAAAATAAAAAAAATTTGCATTTCTTACAATCAGTTGGCCAGTTTAATTAAGAACAAAAATAAAATTCAATTTTCGATTAAAAAAATTAAAAAAATTAAATAAAAATAATTGCTCTCAACGCTTATCCATATCAGCCTTTTCTATGCTTATACTTAATGAAACTCCCAAGTTGTGATTTATTTTTAACATATTTTAACATTTTCTTAAAATTTTTCTATTAAGAAAAAAAAAAAAGTTATTTTACTAGAATGAATGGGAAATACAAGATATACAAAAAGAAAGGTAAAAATATGTATAAGTATATTCAGAATAAAAATACTGACAGAAACTAAATAAAGAAAATAAGGATGAAAAAGAAAATGCAAAGCATATTAAACACGCAGTCTACCGCGGCATTACGGTAGAGTGGTTAAATCACGTTCTTTAGGGCGTCTGTTTGATCCCACTTGCGGAACCCAGGTAAAAACTATCTAGAAAAGTTAAATATCCTTGAATAGGGCAATGCCCGTAAGATGCGAACTTTAAAAGAAGAAGTAGAAAAAATATATATAATTTTGATATTAATATTGCTTACATTCTCTGCTGATAAATAAGTCAAATTAATAACTTTATATATATATATATATATATATATATATATATATATATATATATATATATATATATATATATATATATATATATATATATATATATATATATATATATATATATATATATAACTACAAATATAGTAACTAAGTTCTAACAATCTTTATTATAATACTTACAGCCTGCTTTTACGACTTGTGAACATAGTGTTTTATCTGATTTTTTCTTCCTCTTCAATTTACAAAGGAGTTCGTATTTACTTGGTTCAAAATGTTGAATTTTAGTACTAATGGTGGTGCTATTTACGATCTGAAATCGTGAAATAAGAATGTATACTCAAGACACACTTAACAAAAAGTATAACCACAGTAGGACTACTACTACTACTATTACTACTACTACTACTAATAATAATAATAATAATAATAATAATAATAAATAATAGTAATAAAAGTACAGACGGTCAATTTTTTTTATTCACAACAGACATAAATGAAATTTATTGAAATAAAATATTTTTTTTAGCATAACTTCCTTTTTTATACTGAAAAGTGTAAGTGAAAAAAGGTTTCAATTAGACATTTAAAAGAGGGTTATTCTGTATGTGGGTATTTCAAAATTAAACAGAACAGTTAATACAGTAAATACTGAAACAAATCTCTCTCATATATATATATATATATATATATATATATATATATATATATATATATATATATATATATATATATATATATATATATATATATATATATATATATATATATATATATATACTTCTAAAAGAAAATGAAGCCACTAATCTTCAAATATATAAACAAAAGTCTGATTAAAAACTGAATGCGAGAGAAAGGAGAAAGGAGGCCTTAACATGCAACTCGCAAACCAAACAAAGAAAAAAAAAAGGAAAAAAAAAAACAATTTTAAATAAATAAAATAAAAAAATAAAAATATATATATAATATATATATATTTTATTTTATATTTTATAAATTATATTAATTATAATATAATATATATAATATATATATATATATATATATATATATATATATATATATATATATATATATATATATATATATATATATATATATATATATATATATATATATATATATATATATATATATATATATATATATAATCAAATTCTCCTTTTGAAATAAAATACGAACGAAATGCATAATCATGAACTTCGTTTTTATGGTTTTTTTTTTTAGTTGGTTGCAGATCTTATTACTTGTATATATATATATATATATATATATATATATATATATATATATATATATATATATATATATATATATATATATATATATATATATATATATATATATATATATATATATATATATATATATATATCGCCTGTTCCAATTAATAAAAAATGAACTACTCTTACTGAAAGTAAGGTAATAAAGCAGAGTCCAATAGTTATCAGTTTAATTTCAAAATGGACAATGGCTCAGGTTAATAAGCTTCCTAATTTTATTACGTGTTCATCAAAATGAATAAGGAAAGAGAAAATCAAAACAAAAAGAAAAATATCTTTGATTGTAGTGCTTGAAGTTTGAATTACTGACACTACTTTATGCATAAAGGATTCTAAAGAATAATTTTATATCTTTCAACGAGTTGATCAACGAAACATGTCCTGTAATCTCCTCAATTAGCTGAATTTAAGTCCAATTATTTGATGTTAGCACCGAATGTTTTTTAGATTTAGAAAAAAATTCAAGAGAAACTGGGAGTGACATAAAATAGTTTTAAACATGAATAGAATGAAGAGCAAGATATAAAATTCAGCATGGAAAATGGACATGAAGTAGGGAAGGATGATTAAAATGAAATTTACGATGAAAATCATCACTAGAGGTACTGATAATCTGAAATGATAATAATGTTCAAACATAAAGTGCATTAAAATTTCCCTACGAAGAACGGTAGAGGACTTCCTATAATGTCACAGTGTCTGCACAAATAACAACAGGTAAAAAAAATGGAAAAACCTATCCATAGAAAAACCTTGCTACTTAAACATTCTATATCTTACTTAAGTTTCAATGAAACCAAAGGTTAAGTCAAACTATTAATTTACAACGTTACATACCTCGAATGGAATATCTCCGTTCTTTGTGGTAAAGTATACATCTTTATTGCTGATGTAGGTGGAATTAAAACGGCAAAGTACTTCTCTTGTCTCTTTTCCAACTTCGACAACGATGTCTCCCCGTGGAATGATGACTAGTTGCAAAAAAGATAAAGATAGCTTTCATTAATGATATAATAAACAATACTCTTTCTTCAACTATATTGTATTTACATCTAGAAATGCTGAAACTGATAAATCAAAATTTCAATAAAAAACAGAAAATAAAGGTAAGAAATGGTAATCCAATAATTAAGTAATATGAATATTAATTTAGTTAAGAAATTTAAAACTGTTGCTACATTAATCAATAATGTTCCATTAATAGTATACAATGAAATTTAAAAAAGAATTTTATTGCAATTATGATATTCCCGCAAAGTGCTTGAATTTCAAAATAATAATAATAATAATAATAATAAATTATGAACAAAAATTCCTAACGATCCACAAATGTAAAATTTATAAAGTATAATTTATAAATATAAAATATAAATTACAATCCTTATATTTAATATAAATATATGCCATTCAGAAAAGCCTTAATTAAAAAGGAATTATTCACATTACAAAACTCCAAGCATTCAATTCAAATAAAATTTAAAAATGCAAGCTATATATATATATATATATATATATATATATATATATATATATATATATATATATATATATATATATATATATATATATATATATATATATATATATATATATATATATATATATATATATATATATATATATATATATATATATATATATATATATATATATATATATATATATATATATATATATATATATATATATATATATATATATATATATATATATATATATATATATATATATATATATATATATATATATATATATATATATATATATATATATATATATATATATATAACGGGAAAAAATTTACTAAAAAAAAAAAAAAAAACTATTAACTTATTTAACAAAAACATACCAATACATAATAAAGGGAGGAAACTATATATCAAGCTTTCAACTACAGAGGAAAAAAAGCTATTTTTAATTTAAAAAAAATAATTGAAATAAAAATATTATTAATAGATTATCAGATTTTTAAATCATAATACTTCATTCTCTTTCAAGGCCGAGGATAGAGGGTATGGGTAGATACAATAAACAAATAATGTTTAAACAGTAATGTAAAAATTATTTTCATAATAATAATAATAATAATAATAATAATAATAATATAGTAATGATAATCTTTTTGCTTTTATATTCTTTTTTTCCAAACATGAAAATACGAGCGAATTATTTGTGTGTATATATATATATATATATATATATATATATATATATATATATATATATATATATATATATATATATATATATATATATATATATATATATATATATATATATATATATATATATTCCTTATTCAAGAATTGCCACTTAATAATAAAACCGTGGAATAAATTTGTATAATTTTGTAAAATTATACAAATTTTATTCCACGGTTATATATATATATATATATATATATATATATATATATATATATATATATATATATATATATATATATATATATATATATATATATATATATATATATATTGTTCAAGTAAAAATGCATCCAAAAATATATATTGTTTAGTACAATGCTTTAAAAAGAAATTTAAGTTACCTTTATAACTGTTTGCCTTTAACAAAAAATTAGTAGTAAAATTACCTAAAGAAAAGGTAAGGATAAAAAATTGAGGAATGAGAATTATGGAGATACTGATATCGAAAGTAAAGTGTAGAAAAGGTAAGAGGATAATACAAAAAAAAATACGGAAACGAAGGAGAGCTTAGAAGACAACAACAACAACAAAAAAAACAAAAAAAAAACGGAATGTAGAAGAACTAAGAGCAAATATGTACCAAAAATTTTAGAAAGAAACCTAATAAAAAAAAAAATAGTGACACCAAAAATTTGGCGAAAGATCTGAAAAAGAATAAGAATATATTTCACCATAAAAAAAAAAAAAAATAAAAAAATAAAAAAAATAAAAAAAATAAAAAAAAAAAGAACGAAAACTAAGAAATGAAAACAAAAGTAAAATAAACTTTAAAATACTTATAACACATTAATCCTACGAGTATATGTTTAATTTAAATGACTTCCTCTCAATAATGCAAAAAGAGTTGATAAAGTACCCACTAAAGCCATTTTACCAAAAAATACTTCCAAGAATTAGTGTGTTATTATTACTAATAAGCAAATAACGACATTCTTTGAATTCCACTATCACATATATTAAAAATTCATTCAATCATAAATGATTTCTAAAAATCTAAGGAAAAGTATTGGAATAATTTATGGGATTATCAAATTAATGTCTAAACTGCAAAGAGTTAAATACACCATAATGTATATGCACAAGAACTCAAACACTTTATTTTTAAATAAAATAAATATTTAAATAACATAAAATGATGATGGTGAGCTTTCTTTATATTTTTTCTTAGCGATAAGGATTATCAAGATATCAGTGTTAATAATAAGTATTATCATGATTTTGATATATAGATAAATATAAATACTACGTAGTTTCCAGTGAATAATAGAATCATTTTTCAAATATTAACTTGTCACCCCACTTTCATATCTCTATTGCTCACGCTTAACAAAAAAAAAAAAAAAAAAAAAAAATTGTCATTATCGATCTTCACCATTCTTCATTCTAGAAAATTCGTCTTATACACAAATATTCAGCAATTTTCAAATACTTAAGGGTCATTTCTCCCTTATCTGTTATTCTACCTTCGTTTATTCTTCCAATACATTTCTAAGGGATCTTCTTGACATTTCTCCTTCACTTTTTCCGACTTTAAAATTATTTTAAAAAATCTTAATACAAAGATTTCAAATTTCACCTTCAAAATTAAGCTCTGTTAATACTTGGTACCTTTAACCAAAAACACTAATTATAATAATTAACCTAATGATACCTCACTCTCCAGTTGATACTTCTCTCTTACAATTATCTTACTCTCACCCTGTAGTGAGCTGGACCCTGTTCTTTCCGATTCGTGCGAACTGGTTGATAAAATTTCTAATTTTTTTTTTCAGAAAAAAGAACTAGTTTATGTTCTTTTGATGTTTAAACAAATCGACAAACTGAAAACACCTGCTCAAACACAATTAGAATATACAAGTTTTGTATATATATATATATATATATATATATATATATATATATATATATATATATATAATATATATATATATATATATATATATATATATATATATATATATATATATATATATATATAGAGAGAGAGAGAGAGAGAGAGTACATATGCTTGCTACTAAGATGTAACTAAGCAAAGAGCAGGTTATTAAACTTTCGGTAGTTCATCACTGGTTCACATCAGTTCCCTCGTTTCTTTTTCTTCTTTATTTTACAAGGTATTAAAAATTTCAACCTTTAAAGAATATATTTTTCTTACATTTCTTTCGTTTCGAATTCGCAACGCTCATCCTGCGACCGCCAAGAATTTCTTCCAGCTTTTATCTTCAGATAACTCATTGTCTTTAATTTCTTTTTCGGCTCTTTGCTCTTTCAAATTAAAGTCTCGCCACAAAAAAAAAAAAAAAAAAAAAAAAAAAAAAAATCTGATCATTCAGTCTTTCATTTCAAAATTCCTTGCTTTAAAGACGACAATATATTTATCAGCAAACTGCAAAAACCTACGAAAACAACAACAACAACAACATCAATAACTACTACTACTACTACTACTATCAATAATAATAATAAAACTAATAAATAATAAAATTCATTTTAATTATAATAATAATGTTTACATATTTATTATCCAATGCTTAGCAATTTTATATATTTTTACATTGCCTTTGAATTAGATAAACTGTATTTAAAACTAAAAAAAAAATTAATATATATATATATATATATATATATATATATATATATATATATATATATATATATATATATATATATATATATATATATATATATATATATATATATATATATATATATATATATATATCGCATAGGAATTAGACGGCTAAAGTATCAGATTAAAAATTAACGGATATACAAGTAAAATAGAATGAGAAAATCAACCTAATTGACTGCAGGACTCCCAGTTACATTAAGATTGAGATTCCCAGTTACATTAAGAGAGAGATTCACAGTTACAAAACATACGTCTTATAAACAGAAAGACAGTAAAATAATTATAAAACTTTACAAAATTTGAAAGAGCGTTAATATCCAAAAGTAGATAAGACGAAAGAAGATTAGATGAAAGATAAGAAAGAAAGAAAGAAATGGCTGAAAAAGAAGGAGAAAGAATATAAGAAAGAAAGAAAGAAATCGCTTAAAATGAAGGAAACCATAATCTTCTCTCTAGCTTTAAGATGTACTTACTAAATCTTTTGATCCTTCAAAAGATTGAGCGAAATTATAATTACTCACAGATAAGAGAAGGCAATCGTTTTGTCAATTCAAATGAAAATGAAACAATTTAGCTTGAAACTATCAGAGAAAAGATATTTTAACATCTGAAGCATTTTAGCTTGAAACTTTATCAGAAAAAAAGATATTTTAACATATGAAGCAATTTAAATTGAAACTTTAACCAGAGAGAGGATATTTTATCATATTTATATATCAAAAGCGTTCTACCAAATACAAACACTAATGTGTATTATAATGATGATAGGGATTATTACTATGAAATATACATCAGCAAAAGCAAAGAATCTATTTTGAAATAAGTTAAGAGAAACTGCGAAATCTTGATGATGATTTTATATTTTTATATTTTATAGGAAAATAAAATATTTTAGGAGAAAGTTCTGAAAGGTTAATCCTTCGTGTATATATATATATATATATATATATATATATATATATATATATATATATATATATATATATATATATATATATATATATATATATATATATATATATATATATATATATATGAAGACCAAATAAGACCTTGAAGGTTTTCAGATTGTCCCTCGTGAGACACACACACACACACACACAACACACAAAAAAAAAAAAGGTTCGAACAGAATTAAATTTTTTACTTTATTAACTTGCAACATTATAATAACTGATAATAATATTTAAAAAATAAATCCCAAATTTAATAATATTTTTTAATTCAGATACATTTAACCTTTTAGTCATTATAAATAACAAAATATTAATAAACACTAAATATGTAAATAACTTATCACCAAACGAGAAAATAATATATATATATATATATATATATATATATATATATATATATATATATATATATATATATATATATATATATATATATATATATATATATATATCGAATTTGCCCCGCTAATCCATATATATTCGCCCACCCTTTTGAATAGAGTCTTAGGGTTGCTATAATAATAATAATAATAATAATAATAATAATAATAATAATAATAATAATAATAATAATAATAATAATAATAATAATAATTAAATAATAATTATTGTAACATAGTAACAAATACAGTCAAAATGCTTTGAATAATAAAATCAAAACGTTACAAATTAACTTTGTAAAACAGAAGCGAAACAAACACCAAAAAATAAATAAATAAATAAACAAACAAACAAACAAAAATGAAAATGGGTACTGGGGGAAGGGGGAGGAGGAAAGAAAAAAAAATATATATAAACAATAAAATTTCCTCAAACATATCAAAAAAAAAAATTAAAACTAAAACTATATTCTGTCTTGCAAGAGCGAGTTGTATCTTCTAAGAAAAAGAAGAAAAGAAAAAAGTAAAAAGAAGTATCACATACTGCATAAAAAAAAACTATCGCATACAACATAAAACCAATTATATACATAGTTCTCGCAGTAATAAGAACTATCGCATACTGCATAAAAAAAAAATAAGAACTATCGCAATACAACATAAAACCAATTATATACATAGTTCTCGCGACATATATTCAACAGGCCGAAAAAAAGCAAAATTATAAAAATAAAAATAAGATTAAACACTATGCGAAGTAAGCCATAGCTTTTTTTTTCCTCCACAATTTCGAGAATAATCACACAATCGAAAATCAGAACACACACCTGCACAGCGGCGACAAGATTTCTTCGATTGTGACGAACGATGATTGGTATCGTTAAAGCCTGACATAAATCGAAGGCAATACTCGGTTAAAACAACAATAAGAAAAATACATTATAACTATTTAAAACAAGTAATATACCGATTGATATTATTGTTAAAAAACAATAAGAAAAATACATTATAACTATTTAAAACTAGTAATATGCCGAGTGATATTATTGTTAAAACAACAATAAGAAAAATACATTATAACTATTTAAAACTAGTAATATGCCGAGTGATATTATTGTTAAAACAACAAAAAGAAAAATACATTATAACTATTTAAAACAAGTAATATACCGAGTGATATTATTGTTAAAACAACAATTACAGAAAAATACATTATAATTATTTAAAACAAGCAATATACCGAGTGATATTATTGTTAAAACATTAAGAAAAATACATTATAACTTTTTAAAACAAATAATATACCGAGTGATTTTATTGTTAAAACATTAAGAAAAATACATTATAACTATTTAAAGCTAATAATATACCGAGTGATCAACATTTAAAACCCTTAAGGTTAAAACCACACACGGGATATTTGCTAAATAAATCGTCCAACATCATGTGTGGATAGGTTACTTTGGTGAATAATCAGTAATCCTTTTTAACTCCGAATATTTTTACGTCTGGTGTTGATAAATAATTACTCATCAAAGATTATAATGAATAATAATAATAATGAATGATAAATAATGAACGACAAACAACCACACATTTATTCTTCGATTCCAAGAAACCGTACGCGAGTAGAATTAAATTTTGAAAACGCTTTAAGTATATATATATATATATATATATATATATATATATATATATATATATATATATATATATATATATATATATATATATATATATATATATATATATATATATATATATATATATATATATATATTATATTTTCTTAACAGAAGGTAGAGAATAATTTATATATTTATTTATTTATTTTTTAAAATTATGCTACGTGTACAGGAATTATTATTTTCTAAAGTAAAAAACATTTTCATAAGAAAAGTCAGAACTGCCGAAAATTTTTTGAAGGAAATAAAAAAAAAAATAAAAAAAAAAAAATAATAATAAAAAAAAAAAAAATTTGGCTACAGGAATTCCAAAATTTTGTAACTTCAAAAAAATATTCGCTAAGGTTTTTTTTTTTATTTTTTTTTTTTTAAATTTATCTTTTTTTAATTTTTGTAGGAGACCTAAAACGTAAAGAATAAGAACTGATCACTTAAAATAAAATATATAAAACAAAATAATTAAATAACAAATCAAAATTTTTCACAACAATAAAAATTTTAAATTTATCAGTTAAAAATTTAAAAAAAAAATAAAATAAAATCAAAGAAAAAATAAACTAAATCATCTCATTACGGGAGTGATCTTTAAAAAAAATAAGGTGCGATTAGCTCGACTGTGTATATATATATATATATATATATATATATATATATATATATATATATATATATATATATATATATATATATATATATATATATATATATATATATATATATATATATATATATATATATAGAGGGTGAGTCGGGAGGAACTCACAAAACTCTGGGAGCATATTCTACACAAGTGTATGACTAAAAAAAAAAAAAAGTTTAAACAAACCAACCAAGTAAACTAGCATATACATAAAAAATTATTATTTATCTGCTAAACACCTGTCATTTGTAAATTATTTTGCGTGAAAACTATGATAAAAGTGATAAACAATGCAACACAGCTATTCAAATCAGGAATATGCGACATGATGCTTTTTTGTGGTTTTTGCAACGGGAATGATACAGTCACGGTTGAAGAATATCGTCAACGGTTTCCGTATTTATTAAAACTTTCAACACATTGTGTGAGACCGATAGACTTCCCATTGTGCACAATAAATCTGAACGTGCCAGTAGTCAAGTTGTAAGTGAAGAAGAAGGCCTTTCTGGATTTGGTGGAAGAGCCCAACGTGTAGCTCATGAAGAATTGCAGCTCAACTTCAAATTCCTCAATATAAGAGTGATAAACACATTGCACGAACAGGGCTTACTTATATCCATGATAACTACAACCAGTAGACTAAGCAGGACGCATCCAATTTTATCGATGGATAAACGCAAATCGTTATGTGGTTCGAAACATACTTTTTACTGATGAAGCAATATTAACTCGTAAAGGAATCGGAAATAACCGCAACTCTCTTCGATTTTTCTGACGAAAATACATACAAAATAGTAGAAACAAATTTTCAGCAAAGTTTTTCAGTTAACGTGTGATGTGGGACTGTCCGTAGTCATTTAAATGTTCCTTTCATTATTGAGAATCGCCTAACAGGAGAAGGTTATTTGAAATTTTTGCAAAATAAGTAACAACGACCATTAGAAGATATTCCTTAAAACATATGTAGTATGTACTATCAGAAAGATGGATCTCCTACACATTTTACTCACCAGGTCACACAATATTTAAACGAAACTCTTCCAGAACTATGAATTTATCAACACAATCCTATTAGTTGGTTGCCAAAATCTCCATAACTCACACCATTGGATTTTTCCTTATGGGGCTAATTGAAAACGAGATATACAAAAGAAAGGTGAACTATCAAGGGGCACTTATTCACCGTATTTTGAATGCTGCAGCTCACATAAAAGAACAAGAAATTAGCAGAACCACGAAATGCTATTCGCAGACGCCCCAAAACTTGAATAAAGGCTCCAGGTGGTACCTTTGAAAATTTATTGTAAAATAAAAATACTTTACAAATAAAACCTATGATAGTCAGGTTGATCATACTTAAACCTTTGGAACGCTGTAATTCGACAATAAATGAGAATCGGATTCCAACTTTTTTTGTTGGGTGCGTTCCTCCCGACTAAAATATAATATATATATATATATATATATATATATATATATATATATATATATATATATATATATATATATATATATATATATATATATATATATATATATATATATATATATATATATATATATATAAGCAAACGCTGAGAGAAAAATTTTCGTTGTCTCGGAAATTACGAAAAGCAAAATAATAATTCCATAATAAGCTTATTAAATACATAAACAAATTCAAATGAAAATTTAAAATTAAAAATAACAATTTCTAATTGTAATACGATTTTCAATATATATATATATATATATATATATATATATATATATATATATATATATATATATATATATATATATATATATATATATATATATATATATATATATATATATATATATATATATATATATATATATATATATAATTAACCATAACGCGTGGGCTTCTGACTCAATAGCATCGACAAGCTTGTAAAGGAGTTTAATAAACGACACAATTTGTTCGCTGCCTCTCTCTCTCTCTCTCTCTCTCTCTCTCTCTCTATCTATATATATATATATATATATATATATATATATATATATATATATATATATATATATATATATATATATATATATATATATATATATATATATATATATATATATATATATATAAAGAGACACACAAAGTAACATCATCTTCCACACATATTGTTAAAAGCTATAGAGAATAAAGAGAAAATGTAGAAATAATCCCATAAATGATTATTTCTCTTTCCAAAATAGAAGAGAGAGAGAAATAAGAAAATAATTGAAGAGTTTCTTTAATACGATTACAACCACACACAAATAAACATCATCGCATTTATAAAACAAGAAAATAAGAACAGAAACAAAAGTGTAAAGAATTACGAAACATTTCTTGCGTTTCAATTTTTTTAATTTTCTAAATAGGTCTTCTGAATATAATAAAACTCTTCATATATATATATATATATAATATATAATAATATATATATATATATATATATATATATATATATATATATATATATATATATATATATATATATATATATATATATATAATATATATATATATATATATATATATATATAATATATTATTCATTCACATTTTAAATGCATTTTCATTTACGACAAAAGACTTTAGACCTTGGAATCAAAATAAATAAATAAATAAATAACTCCATTTTTTTTATTTATTCTTTTTATAAACGAAAAAAAAAATATCAACTATTATGTATTGATGTTTTGAGGTTAAAAAAAAAGAAAAAGAAGGTTTAATTTGTTCTGCATTTAATATTAATTGAAAGGTATTAAAATTCTAAAGGAATTTACAAAATGAAAAGGCCTGATCTAATATATATATATATATATATATATATATATATATATATATATATATATATATATATATATATATATATATATATATATAAATATCAGAGGTGGGCATAAGCGCAAAATGAAGCGCAAAAGCGCAAAAGCGCAATTTGCGCTTTAATTTTTTTTTTTTGCGCTTTTGCGTTTTGCGCTAAATTTCGAAAATGTGCGCTTTTGCATTTTGCGCTTAACAACTTTTTTAAGAGCGCAAAAGCGCAAATTTGCGCTTAAAAAAATATTTTGCGCTTTTGCGGAAGTTTTTTGAAATTTGCGCTTACCAATTTGCGCTTCATCATTTTTCTTAATAAAAAACAATTTTATTACTCTTTCTGCTAATTAAAAGTTAATACTTAAACTAGGAATGCCGATATATAAAAAAAATATCGATATTTAAAAATATCAAATTGTCCTCGATATAAAGATATTGTTATATATATATATATATATATATAATATATATATATATATATATATATATATATATATATATATATATATATATATATATATATATATATATATATATATATATATATATATATATATATATATATATATATATATATATATATATATATATATATATATATATATATATATAATATATATATATATATATATATATATATATATATATATATATATATATATATATATATATATATATATATATATATATATATATATATATATATATATATATATATATATATATATATATATATATATATATATATATATATATATATATAAATATGGTTTATTGAATATTTTGTTTATTGGTTTATTTGTATGGAACAAAAGCCTTGTCTTCCAATATTTAATAAAACTGACAAGGAGGTAATTGCCGAGTACATCGAAATAATTACGCCTATTGCTGTTAGGCTGGATATGTTGCAGGATGAGAAGAATGCGTACGCGGGGGTTCTATTGCCTAACCTCTTCCTCCTCAAGGACAATCACGTGGAATTGCAACGAGAGGTGATAAAAACTTAACTATGCCAAAAGCTTAGTCAACTACTTACTAAAGCAGCCAAAGCCAAACAAAGGGAAAGAAAAGGGATTTGAACCGAGGTTCAGCAGGATTTTTGATGATTGTGATTTACTTAGGGCAACAGCTCTGCACCCTCACTTCAAACTCGGAGTGGCACATAGGTTAAATGAGGGGAAGTATCCAGCTGTTAAGACTAGGATATTGGAGGAAATAATGTGTAATATTGCATCGAATTTTACTCCTCCACATCAAGGCACTGAAGGTGATGGGGAATGAATCTGAAATGGACCCATTTAAGGTGAGCTATTTTTATAATTTAGAACAATCTTTAAGCATCTCTTAATTTATATATATATATATATAATATATATATATATAATATATATATATATATATATATATATATATATATATATATATATATATATATATATATATATATAGTATATATATATATATATATATATATATATATATATATATATATATATATATATATATATATATATATATATATATATATATATAATATATATAATATATATAATATATATATATATATATATATATATATATATATATATATATATATATATATATATATATATATATATATATATTATATATATATATATATATCACTGAGAGATAGAATGAGGAGTGAACTGGTGAGAGAGAAACTGGGGGTGGAATCAATTTTTGAATGCATAGAAAGAAACCAGCTAAGATGGTTTGGTCACGTGAAGAGAATGGGGGAAGGAGAGAGACTGAGAGAGATGCTGGAATGGAGACCAGAAGGAAGGAGACCGGCGGGAAGACCAAGGAAGAGATGGATGGAGGCGGTAGAAGAAGCCATACAACGAAGGAAAAAGACACTGGAAAAGGTGGAAGACAATCGAATGTTATATATATATATATATATATATATATATATATATATATATATATATATATATATATATATATATATATATATATATATATATATATATATATATATATATTATATATATAATATATATATATATATATATATATATATATATATATTCACTGGCATAATGTTCAAATGAAACTTAAAAAGATTTGAGTTCTTGATACCATTTCTAAATTTTTCAGAAACTGAAGGCCCCATATATCTAGCAGACACCTCTGGAGGAGAAGTTGCGTCAAACCTTGGATAGCTGGGATGCAGTAAATGTTCACCACAATACCCCTCTCACTAGGAACCTTTTTCCATGTGAATACCAAGAGGTCTGGGTGGACTTGTTTATGAAGTATAATACCCCATTACCCAGCTCAGGGGCCGTGAAGAAGTTGTTTAGTCAAGGCTCTGACATTCTAAGACCAAAGAGGGCAGCCATTACATCCAGCAATTTTGAAAAATTTATTTTCATGAAAGGGAATATGACCCTTTTCAGATTGCAAGAGGAGAGCTACGAGGAGGAAGAGATCATAGATGGCTGAATAAAAATAAATTCTTTCTCATTTTTTTTGTTATATATTTGCATTTATCAAATAAAATTAAAAATAATTCATCTTTACATCCTAGCGGTAATTTTTTTTTTGCTTCAAAATTTGCGCTTTAAACATTTTTTTTTATTTGCGGACATATGCGCTTTTGCATTTGCGGACTAAATTTTTGAAAAAATGTGCGCTTTTGCATTTGCGGACAAAATTTTTAAAATTTGCGCTTTTGAGTTTGCGCTCTAAATTTTAAAATTTGCGCGCCCACCTCTGATATATATATATATATATATATATATATATATATATATATATATATATATATATATATATATATATATATATATATATATATATATATATATATATATATATATATATATATATATATATATATATATATATATAGGGATAGACAAAATAATATGAACGCCATGTTAAATATTCACCCATTTTTCATGTTGACAAAACTGCGTAGGTATGTATGGTGTGACACGTAATTATGTCCCAGCTTACTTGTTAAACCTTCAAAGTTATACGTCAGTGTAATATAAGCTGGAGAGCTTCACCAGCTCTTGGAGCGAACGGATCGTTCGCTCTAAACTGGTGGAGGCCTGAAGGGCAGTATTTTGTCTGCCTGGAGGGACGGCATATGCCCTAGTTGGTGAAGTCCGCTCTCAGAAACAAAGTAATATAAGCTTTGTTGTGTGACTGTTAAAACAAGTAGGTGGTTAAATGTGTGAAAAAGTTAGATTCGAAAGAGGGCAAATCGTTGGTGCTTGGTTAGAGTGAGGGTCTGTGACGAAAAAAGTTGAACAGTTTACCGTGTCGCAAGAAACAGTGTCGATAGTGATTACAGCTTCCACAAGACAAGGTAAGCTCATCGGCGAATAGGAATAATGGGTATAAGCCAAAATTGACAGAGAGGGACTGTAGAACTTTAAAAAGGATTGTGTAAAAACAATATAAATCAACTGCGGCAAAGGTGGTACCTACCTGAGTAACATTGTTACTCACAAGTGGTGGTGCTACGATCATAAAACCTGGACAATTGATAATAGAAGAAAATGGGATGGTCTGATAATTCATCGTTTATAAAGTTCCCAACAAACTGCCCGTTTTATATTTAGAAAACCCCAAAAGGAGCCTACGATTCACATTACCTTCTTTCCAGTCAAAAATTGGGGCGCTTTATGATATAGGAGAAAGTATCGTATTCTGCTGGAGTTATCATTACCATCAATGGCCGGATTACTACTAATGAATATCTGGAAATCCTCAACGATTAAGTTCTTACAAAGATCAACTACAGGACAGCATATATACTCGTATACAGCTGCCAAACACTGCCAAATTCCATGATGATGATGCACTCATACACAGAGCCAAAAACGTTCAGTAAAGGTTAAGTCTTGCTTTGGGGATCACGTGAATATTATCAAACATCTTCAACTAGCCAGTAAAATCACCAGACCTTAACTGAGCTGCTATGGGGATTTTTAGACCAAAGAGTTAGGTGTGAGATTTCCACCTCTAACATCGTTGAAGCAGCTGGCGAATGTTTTTGTACATGAATGTGAAGAACATTCTGATGCAAGCAAGCAATTCAAACACCCTATGGATCTATTCCTCGAATAACTACAGTATTTCTAAAATCTAAAAATGCTAATGGTGGCCCAACACCTTACTAATAAATAAATCTTCTGTATATGTCAGTGTTCATATTATTTTGTCCATCATATATATATATATATATATATATATATATATATATATATATATATATATATATATATATATATATATATATATATATATATATATATATATATATATATAAATATTATAAATATTATATATAAATATATAAATAATATAAAAAAAAAAAAAAAAAAAAAAAAAAAAAAAAAAAAAAAAAAAAAAAAAAAAAAATATATATATATATATATATATATATATATATATATATATATATATATATATATATATATATATATATATATATATATATATATATATATATATATATATATATATATATATATGAGTACCTCCTCTTTCCTTTTTGTCTCCCTTATATGTGACACCTGTGCCGGCATGACAAGCAAATTCTTCGTGGGCGTAACACTCACTCCAGAGGTTCACCACCAACAGAAGGAGCAAAAGAGGACCGAATTTTTGCCCCCAGTGAGTTAAAGGTCCCTCCTCCTTCATCTTTAACGGTTTCATATCATGACGATGAAGAAAGCACACCTAAGGATATATATATATATATATATATATATATATATATATATATATATATATATATATATATATATATATATATATATATATATATATATATATATATATATATATATATATATATATATATAAAAGTTCAGAAATCTTCAAATGTTCAATTAAACTATGCCAGAAAATAAAAGTCAAGATAGGTTCCTAATTGAAGCAAATTAAGAATGGTGTTTAATAATATAATTGGTAGCGAGTTAAAAATATAAAATATTTTGCTGAAACGTACGACACATATGTCAAAAGCGTTTGAGGACGCTTTGCTTGCAATATGAAGATCGAGAAAACAACGCTGATACCAACTGAAATCATGTAATTAAAGTAATTCAGAAAATGGTTCATAAGACGTCAAAATATATTTTATATTTCTATTACGAAAACCTTCTGATATTTACAATAGTTTTAATGTAATGTATAAAAATAGATGAATTCAAATTAGTTCAATACACATCCAATTTCAAGGTAATTAAATTCTTTAATCAAACTAATAACTTGTAAGAGATTTTTGATAGCCATTTCCTTTCTATTTTATTCTCTATTCTTTAAGCGAAGGTCAGAGACAGTCATATACACAAATTGTATGCAGGTGCATTCCAAGGCATATAACAATAAGCCAGAGTGCCTTTATAACCATTTCCAACTCCAAGTATCAAGTCAATCTAACCATCCCAAAACACTATATATAAAATTCACGCCCAACGTCCCACACTTGCCCACTTACACCAGTCCCACCTATCTAGTAAATTCTAACGAAACTAAAATCTATTTTATCGTAACCTCAGTTTGTATATTATTTACGTGTGATTATTATCTTATCACTACCAATTTATTTACCTTCTTTTTACGATTATTCCTATTGATCATGTTATGTCTAACGTATTTTATTACATTACTTCCTTCAAATGAAATATAGATAATGACAAGGAATTCAAACAACCCACTCACCAGCCATTCTCAAAATATTCTTTGAAATCGCTTATCTTTTCGTTAACTGTGTAAATTATGAAGTGGACATTATATTTGTGGACGTATAATCAACAATCTTATTAACCTCTCTATTACTGACTCTTACTGACTCTATATTTTGTATTATTTTAATTTCGTTATTGAAAACATGTAAGAAAACGAAATAAATTTAAAAAAACGATAAATTAGCTTCTTAAAATTTCTACGATGGATAAGAAAGAAAAGTCTTTCGTGCATTTGCAAGGTGTGAAATTCCCGACAATGCTGAATGTTGCATATCATTTCCGCGACAATTAAACAAAGTTATAAAATTAAGTTTCAAAACGTCAAAAAAAAAAAATGGAAAATCATAACAAAAATACACTAATGAACGTAAATTATTTACTTATTCATTTAAATATTTATCTTTCATACTAAGAAAAATATACCACAGTTTTACACCTATACGAGAAGAAATCATCGTCATACGAGCATTAAGATCCTAGAACACATAAAGTAATAGGTGAAATTTAAAACTAGTAAACAAAGAAAACGTTTCATTGCCAGAAAGATCTTTAGTTTTGATTAAAGAGACAAACATACGAATAGAAAGAATCCTATCTTATCGAAAGCCTTCGATACTGTGGTACAAAGCTTTAAATTTCTAAACTTTCCTCTTTCAACATCTATCCTTCTCTCTGATATCTTTTGCGGTCGTTATATAGCTGAAGTTGTAGACGGTCACTGTTCATCCTTTAAATCTACTAAAAGTTCTTTCCTTTTCATTACATCATCTACTACGTACTCCAATTACGATGACTCCACCCTTCATTACTCCTTTCGTTTTGAAACACATCCCCGCCTTACAGCAATTAATTGACGCTAAGAGAAAGGCCATGGGGCATTTCAACTCTGATCTTTGTCGATTTTTCTAACTGGGGCAGAGAAAATAAGATTGCTTTCAATTGCCTCAAAAACTCAGTTCTTTCATCTTTCTACTCGACATAACCTTCCCCTCAACTATAACATTTTCAAAGACACAAAATTCGAACCTTCATCTGTCCTTAATATTCTTAGAGTTTCGTTTTCAAGTGATCTGTTTTCGGAAAAATCACATAATTTCTATTTCAAAACAAAAGAGGTTGGGTATTCTGGGACGTCTTAGAAATTTCCTTCACGATACCCCACCTACTTGCTCTTTATGGAGTATGCCTTACGCATCTGAGATGATTGCATTCAAACAGCTCTTCTTGAAAAGATAGATCCTATGACTTTTCTTCTCATAAATTCTCTTTTATGCTGATAACAGCTATCAGCATCCGTATCCACGAAAAGAAATATCCGATTCATCTGATATATATATATATATATATATATATATATATATATATATATATATATATATATATATATATATATATATATATATATATATATATATATATATATATATATATATATATATTATATGATGATATATGACGATGAAATTGAAAAAGTATATTTTAAAAATTATTTTAATAAATTTAAAAATTTTTTAATAATGAAGAATTAAATTCTTTTTTTATTCTTTATTCAAATGAATGTGTAAATGAATTTAATTTTAAAATATATATAATAAGGAATCGCTTCGGCCCCAATTTTAATATATAGTTAATAAAAAATTTGACACGAAAAACTTTGGTGCGTGATTATCGTGATGACATCACAAGTGTTGGAAGTGATCGCCATTTGCATCAAGACATGCCTGCGCACATTTTTCCATGTTACGGAAGATTACCAACAGAATATTGGGAGTCACAGCGACATTTGCCTGCCTAATGTTCCCTTTCAGTTGCATGAGAGTACGTGGCTAGCTGCGATACACTTTTCCATTCAGTATGCTCCATAGGAAGAAATCCGGCGCGGCAAGGTCAAGGAACCTTAATGTCCAAAATCCCTTGGAAATATTACCCTGTGGCTTGTCAATATAGGAAGAAATCCGGCGGAGCAAGGTCAGGGGACCTTGATGACCAAAATCCCTTGGAAATATTACCCTATCTTGAAACAAGGACTCAGCTTCTTACATGCAGACATTCAACGGGTAGCAAGTAGCGCCATCCTACTGAAAACAGCCAGTACGAAGTTCCTTCTCCTTCAAATGATTTACGAACTCACTGAAGATATTCCTATACAAATTTTTGTAAGTTACGACCAATACTTTGATATCTATAAGCGAATATCTGGGCCCGAGAGCAACTGAGACAATCTGTACTCTGTAATATCTTCAGAACATTGATTTTAAAAATTTTAATACGTGAGAACATGGAAAGACATGCAAAATTCAAGTACTTTAAATTTAA
>SEYY01020785.1:150000-167500 GCA_009176605.1 Armadillidium nasatum | reverse complement strand
ATACAGTTCAAATTTGTGGTCACAGTATAGGAAATACTAGAAAGTAAACATCAATGAAACTATCGGGCGAAGACGAGCTAGAGGAACATCGAGAATTACATAAATGGATGGGTGACAAAAGTGTTTAACTTAAGCAAAAATATATAGGGACCACGTAAAGGAAAAGAAAGAGTGGTGCCTCCTTCTTAAAAACCACCTCGGTTTGTGGAATTCTCTCCTATCTTCCGTGTTTCTTGCTGAATTTAATCTCAATTCCTTTAAAGCCCACGTCTGTGCTCACCTACGAAATTTGCGTTAAGTGGGGCTTGTGGGTTGCTTTATCTTTTCTTTTGCTCTAACACCCCTCCTTAAATAGGGATCTGTCCGTGAGCGGTGGTGATGTATAAAAAAAAATATAAAAAATAAAAAATTTGCCAACGTTCAACTGGATATGGCACCGTAATAGATAGAGACAAATATGAACACAGGCAGAGATGTAAAAAGCTATTATATCTGTCTTCCTTTCCCATAAAATATAAACCATTAATAGGCATAATATAAGCGTTAACACACAACATCCAAGAAGATAAACGATAACCGATAAAATGCGCCTCCTTTGTTCCTTTCTTCCACAATTATTTGCCATAAATCATTTACTGTACTGCGAAAAAAAAATTACTTTAAAAAAAGGTATATCAAAGGATGAAAAATAGAAGCTTAGTTTTCAGTTTAATACTTCATCAAATTTTGACCAAGACAATAATAACATCAATTAGTTTGACAAAAATGACATATCTAAATAAACAATAGGTTTTGTGAAAAGATATATCGATTCTTTGATACATCAATAAGATTATTCTGAACCTTTAAAACTCTAAATAAAAAAAACAACAACAAGAAAAGGAATATAAGATGTGAAATAAAATAAAATGATACCAAACAATATCACGAAGGAACAACTTCTGAAATTACATTATTATTTTATTCAAAATACCACAAAGAAAAAACCTCTTATCTACCAACATCGACAAGTACCAAAATGAAAAAGAAATTAAAAGAACAGAATGGTAAAGGGAATATTCTTGACCTGAACTGTTGGAGAGGGGGAAGGTGGGACGGGGGGACAGGGGACGGGGGACTGGGTGAGAATGAGAAAATGAGAAGGAAAAAAGTTATTCTATTAAAGTTTTTTTTTTTTTAAACTTATTAATAATGCTTTTTTTGCATACTATACGCATATCTTTAATATCCTTATTAGAATCTTGCGTGATACTACAATATTAATGCTCTCTCTCTCTCTTTTTTTTTATTTTTTCTCATATATATATATATATATATATATATATATATATATATATATATAATATAATATATATATATATATATATATATATATATTATATATAATATATATATATATATATATAAAAATTAAGGAATAATATAGCAAAAATTATTTTAATAAGTTTTAGAATTTTAATCATAGATCATATATTTTATTAATATTATTATTATTATTATTATTATTTTACACACGTTACCATGGATACCGAAATTAATGAGAAATATATTATATAATATATATATATATATATATATATATATATATATATATATATATATATATATATATATATATATATATATATATATATATATATATATATATATATATATATATATATATATATATATATATATATATATATATATATATATAGTGTTTGGGTAGCATCGAAAGAAAAGGTCTTAAAATGATGATGAAAAAAAAAAAATAACTTAATATTAAATTGAGAAATAAATAAATAAAATAAAATAAAACTTAAAAAGATATCTGGAATAAAAGAAAATGAAAGATAAAACAGATTAACTGCTTGCACAGGTCCAATAATCAGGGCAGGAGAACTTTTTTATGCAATAACTAAATGCAAAGTTTCATACCATCTGAAACAGTTATAACATAACATCTATACATCTATAACCATATAGGTGACAGTCAATCCGGTCAATTCAAAAAACGCTCCTGCTTCTGTCGGATTTTTAACTACAAGATCTGGACATTTTTTCCCTTAAAAAATATGAATAGTTTATATTAAAGGAAGAATAATTTATTTATTATTTTAATTAAGGAACAAATTTAAATTAAATTTCCGATGTAACTGTATGGGAAATAATGGAGATGGTGTTTAGTATATACAAAATATAGTAGATATGTGATTTTTCTTTAGTATTTACTGATGGACTCTTTTAATATTTATAATTTTATTTTTTTTTTTTTTTTAATTTTCATATTGAAATTTTTGCATCTTTTTAATTTTAATAATCTTGCTTGTAATAATATGATTTAATTGTAGTGTATGAGTGTAATATAAAATATAATAAGTAAGTGTAATATAAAATATAAAAGTGTAATATAAAATGTAAAAGTCTTTTCCCCTCTTTAACCTTTAACTGTGATGTATAATTTACTATGCATAAATATAAGTATTAAATAGATTATTAAGCTAAATAAATATTCAGTACAAAAAAAAAAAAAAATTCAAAGTTGAACTTAAATTTTTTTAAAATTTTTTTTTGAAATAAAATGTTACTCAATTATTATTATTATTATTATTATTATTATTATTATTATATATTATTATTATTATTATTATTATTATTATTATTATTATTATTATTATTATTATTATTATTATTATTATTATTATTATTATTATTATTATTAACTGTTATGAAATTCTGGGAGTAGACACGACTGGACGAATTAAAAATTATCGATTTAGAGCATATCTCTGAATGCAAAACTGTTTTAAATCTGGTTCCAATTTAATTAAAAGGTCAATTTAAAAACTATAAGATTTAGATGTATACAAAATAAAAATATTTAGATTTATGCCTCTTCTAAATAATATTCAAAAATAAAAATCTCTTGGAAAGACTTTTCGCATTTTTTTGACAGAGGGTTAGAAGTTTATTTAAATTTATTTATTTTTTATTTTCTTTTTTTAAAGCATAAACCTAAAAACATTATTTATTCTTGACACTCCTGCATAAGAAGGAGAGGAGCGAAAATATTTTCCTGCAAGGTCTGGAATGTGACAATGTTTCTTACGATTAAAACACTAAAAACATAGTTATACTTATAAGTTAATAAGAGTAGGTATATGAAACAACATTAATTGTGAAAAAGTATGTTATAAAACTCGTTTAAATCTGTTAACAGGTAATTTGAAAGTTTGGATATGATTACTAAGATTCCACCAGCTGGTCAGAATGTTTGCTATTTGCCTAAAATTATAGCCGGAGTTACAGCACCAATCATACTAATTTTCGGTTTAGATAATACATAATATTTAAAAAAAGAAGAATATTTCTCACTAAGAGCAAAAACTCTTGGATAGAGCTTGCATGTGTTAAAGAAACCTTTAAATAAGAAACTTGAATTATCATCGAACGGTGCTCTGATATCAATGTCACTGATTTCTGCACAACATTTTATCTTAATCCGTTTGCATATAAGTAACAAGGCGACAAGGTTAATAACTCGATCCTTCGATTTCAAACTTAATTAAATAAACTGTCAACTCGAAGACCAGATTTGGAAATCAATGTATTAAGAAACGTGATCTCATTGAGAACTCTACGAAAGAATGACTATAAGAATAAGATCTATGCTAGTCTCACTGAAAGGGTAAAAACCCTTCCTGGGAGTGGATAATGGAGATGATATATATATATATATATATATATATATATATATATATATATATATATATATATATATATATAATATATATATATATATATATATATATAATAATATATGGAACACTCTAGGAATTCTCTTCTCAAGACCAGCATGAAGAAGCGAGCCAATCTTCATGCACGTCAGCCAATCACTACACCGGTAAACCAAGATAGCGCTATATATATATATATATATATATATATATATATATATATATATAATATATATATATATATATATATATATATATATATATATATATATATATATATATATATATATATATATATAAGAGGCTATTAAAAACTCAGGTGTTCGTTATCTAAGTAATTGGAAAAGCTTACCTTGAAAACTTTTTTTTTCATATACTCAAAAAAAAAAAAAAAAAAAAAAAAAAAAAAAAAAAAAAAAAAAAATCCCTTTTCCTACCAATAATTAAGGGGTTACAGACCGACCTAATATGGTTGGACAAGAAATCGGCAACCTGTCGTTGCTCACAGATATCGAGATTTCAGGATATTTGCGCAATCGGCTAGAAGCAAATTCGCTAATGGATAATAATAAAATAATAATAATAATAATAATAATAATAATAATAATTTGCAAACATAAAAACATTCTAATTCAGAGTAAATAATAATGATAGTATTTCTGGTATTAATAACATTAAAAATAATAATAATACATAATAATATAAATAATATTAATAATAAAACTAATAATAATAATAATAATAATAATAATAATAATAATGAATAATAATAATAATAATAATAATAATAATAATAATAATAATAATAATAATAATAATAATAATAATAATATTTTCCCTCTGAATGAGGAAGTCTGTATCTGGTTCTTCATAAAACAAAACTGCTAAAATAATATGCAATTTATAATTTAAATATTTTTCCTTACTCATACTGCAGTAATATTTTTCTTCCCCCCAATCCTTGATGGGGTTGGGGAGGAGGTACTGGCACTTGTATTTTTTGGTGGGGAGAAGGAAAGCTAAGGAAGGATTAAGGAGATATTATAATTATATAATAAAGTATGTTTATTATTATTATAAATATTCAGTTAATAAAAATAATTTTGAAGAAAAATAATAGTATATAGTAATAGTAATAAAAATAATGATAATGATAATAACAATAGTAGTAGTAATAACAATAATAATAACAAAGAATTTGTTCATATATATATATATATATATATATATATATATATATATATATATATATATATATATATATATATATATATATATATATATATATATATATATATATATATATATATATATATATATATATATATATATATATATATATATATATATATATTAATATATTTATTTTCAATATCGATATTTCTATCAATGTATCGATACAATTTAATTAAAAAAATATAATCATCGCCACTCTCTCTTTGGGGGGGGGGGGTTATGGAGTTCCTCTCCCCTGAAGATATATTCTCGTGTGCCATGCATATGTATATTCAGTTGGTTTTTACATTAAAAAAAAATAAAAAAAATTTGTAGTCTATACGATACATAAATATATCGGTGTTTCGATATATCAAAAGTTCGGACAACTTGTTACACACACACACACACACACACACACACACACACACACACACACATTACACACACACACACACACACACACACACACACACACACACAGACACACACATATATATATATATATATATATATATATATATATATATATATATATATATATATATATATATATATATATATATATATATATATATATATATATATGGCATGAGGAAAGTGTTTATACAGATTGTAACTGTTCGCATGATGATGATTAGCTTCCATTGAAAAAGCTATTGATAACCTCATCAAAGTTAGGAATCAATTTCCAATGATAGAAAGGTGACCAAAATTACAAAAAATAAATCAATACAAGTCTAGATGTCTGCTGTCTACTCAGACTGAAAAAACTCTATATATTATATATATATATATATATATATATATATATATATATATATATATATATATATATATATATATATATATATATATATATATATATATATATATATATATAAACATCTAAGTTTAAAAAGTTTGCTATGTTTAATGAATATTTAGTCTGCAAGAGTATTAGCAGACTTTAATTATTACCTTATATATATATATATATATATATATATATATATATATATATATATATATATATATATATATATATATATATATATATATATATATATATATATATATATATATATATATATATATATATATATATATATATATATAGTGTGTGTGTGTGTGCGTGTGCGTATGCGTGTGCGTTTGTGTCGTAGTTATCAAAATTATATTCACTTGAATGAATAAACACACATCAAGAATAATATAATAAAGTATTATTTAAAATAAAAAAAAAAACCTGTTGCAGAATCAACCTGACCAGTTCCATCCGAGAGGTCAAAAACGTCAAACTAATCTTCGAACCTTTCCAACACCTATCCCCCTCTCCGACCCCTTCCCTTCTCCCCATTCTAAGCCCCCCCCCCCTCCTCTCTCCCCTAACCTTCTATGAAGAACAGTGGAATTTCAATGTATACTTTATAAATAATTCACACACTGTAGGGCCAAAGTCTTGTCCACCGTTTTTAATGTTTTCTGAACGACATAATCTTAGCCTTCATCAACAATAGTTACTAAATATATATATAATATATATATATATATATATATATATATATATATATATATATATATATATATATATATATATATATATATATATATATATATATATATATATATATATTATATAGAAGCAGCTTAATAAAATAAAATTTCAAATAAGAAAATAATAGAAAAAATTCGTTGTCATATTGCTATCACCTTTTCGTTGGGACATATTTTGCAGTGTAAATATATGTTCCGCAATTTTTCTCTACATATTTTGCAGTGTAGATATTTGTTCCGCAATTTTTCTCTAACTGTCGAGCTATTGCATCCCTCTATACGAGGGGTTCCCAACCTTTTCTTGCTTGTGGAACCCCAGAGTCCTAACTTTAAGTATGCAGACCCCCATTTTTTTCCTTGAGGACTCCCTCAAAGCTTCTGTGGTCCCCTGGGGATCCATGTGGACCATGTCTGAGAAACGTTGTTCTATATTAAAGTAGTTATAGTGGACATTCTTCAGACCTCTGTGGTCACATATTTCTTCCTTTGAAGATGTCGCGTACCTCATCTTTCTAAAGACTCATTTTCTTTTGTGCAACTGTCTCGACAGAAACGTAACTGCAATGCTCATTCTACCGTAATAATAATAATAATAATCGTCTACCGTAGCACAAACGATAGAGTGAATGACTCCCATGTTTGATGGTGCCGGTTCGATCCTACTTGGGGATCTTAGGTATAATACTACCTAGAAAAATTTCCTTCCTCGAATAAGGCATGCCCGTGAGATGTGAGCTTTTAATTAAAAGAAAAATCTGTAAATTTGAAGCACTCGTCATAACCAAAAGCCGAAACAAGTGAAGATGTTCCATGAAAAACTCTTTCGATTAATAAAAATTAACTGGATTGCTAAAAAATAAATAAATAAAAAGCCTAATAAATCATCAGCTTTTAAAGAGTGGAATATAAAACCCAAAAGATAAGAGAAATAAAGGAGTTATATAACTGAATAAAAATATTAAGTACTTTGTAATTTATTTAATTTAAAAATTTTTAAAAACATCATTCGCAAGTTTTGAGCAGAAGACGCAAAATGTTATGCTATAATTTCCACTCATTAAACAAATATTTTATGTAAAGAAAAAGTTAAATAATTATTTATTATTTATTTATTTATTTATATTGATAATATTATTATTCCTTTATACAGATTAAGTCGTCGTTTTTTTTCCTTTTCTTTTTACATATCGAAAACTTTTTTAATAATAATAATAATAATAATAATAATAATAATAGCAAATGAAAAGCAATCATAATCTAAAGTAATACAAAAAATAACTATTGTTAATTATTTTCAGCAAGTTTTGTTTATTACTTGATTTATTAATTTAAATAATTCAAAAATTCTAAACTGGCAACATTAAATCGCCAAATCATTGCCAAATGTCTCCATCAACAATATTGACAACTACGAAAGTCTATGAACGTATCTTAAAAGAAATGTATACATTATTTTCGTATTATTATCAGAAGCATAAAACATAATACATGAAGAGTGGCATTAAAAAAAAAATAAAAATTAAATAAATTAAAAATAATTAATAAATCAGAAATCACGTGGTTTTCTCCGCTCGGTAAAGATGAAAATTTTAAAACCTAAAAATAAAATGATAAAACAATTGAAGACCAAAAGTCTTCATTAACTTCTAGAGAAAGAATCAGATATTTCTGAGAAAGCCTTAAAAAAAAACTAAAAAATTTAAATTAAATATGAGCGTATTTTACAATATATATATATATATATATATATATATATAATATATATATATATATATATATATATATATATATATATATATATATATATATATATATATATATATATATATATATATATATATATATATATATATATATATATATATATATATATATATATATATATATATGCACTTGAATAAATATTAATCCTTGAATACATATATTTCTTAAAAAAATATTTCCGTGTAAAGCAGTTTGGTAGGTTGAGGGGAATACGGGAGAAGGGGGAGGGGTAATTTACTGCAGGGGTGAATAAAGTTGGGGGTTGGGGGGCTGGTAGCGATTACAGGAGCCTCCAAGTCCAATCCATTATAAGTTATGAAGGAAGAAAGGGAGGGATGAAAGCATTAGGTAAAGTAGGGAATTGCAACACAGCTACACACACAGGAAAACACACGACACACACACACACACACACACAATATATATATATATATATATATAATATATATATATATATATATATATATATATATATATATATATATATATATATATATATATATATATATATATAGTTTATGTTTTTGAAAATATCGATATTCGAAAATATATATGAAACATATATGCCTATAAAATATAATATATAATATATATATATACGACTTATCATATGAATAGTTGCCCTGCCTAACCTACACAAAACGTTGCAATATACCGATTATCAATTTATATATATAATATATAAGATATATATATATATATATATATATATATATATATATATATATATATATATATATATATATATATATATATATATATATATATATATATATATATATATATATATATATATATATATATATCGTATTGTTTGTGTGTTTGTGTTTTGTGAGGGTGCTGTGTGTGGGTGTGTGAGCGCGTATGAGAAATGAGAATGAACAGTAAAATATGATACCCCTTCATAAAGAGCTTTCAAGTGTTGTTGCTTTTTTCCTTTGACCTTCAATGTCCGAATGCTAACTATTAATAAGTAGTCTTTTAAACTAGAGTTTAGTATTACTGATTTTCTTCCACACACACACGCATATATATATATATATATATATATATATATATATATATATATATATATATATATATATATATATATATATATATATATATATATATATATATATATATATATATATATATATATATATATATATATATATATATATATATATATATTATATATATTATATTTTTTTTTTATTTTCTTTAAAAAAAAAAAAAAAAAAAAAAAAAATTCTTAAAAAAAAAAAAAAAAAAAAAAAAAAAATTTTTAAAAAGTCAAAATATTTGGCTCTAGAATATGATATATATTCTTATTATTATATTTTAAAAGAATTGTTTAGATTTTCTTTATAAAAGAAACCTGCATGCATTCCTGCTTTAGTTTTATAAGTCCTTTTAGGATTATAATAACCTTGTGTAACTTGAGAATCGTTAAGTAATCTTTTTGCATGATTTACAAATAGTTCTTAATAGTCTATCAATAAAGCACAATAATCACGTATAACCACCATGAACTATTTCGTGTACGAATGGCATGTGACATTTGAAAATACTTTAAAATAAAATTGTTATTCATAATTTCTTCGATTTTCTATATTTTTAGTACCGTCAGTTTTAATACTTATATTTGACAAATTTGACAGTCATTTTGACAGATAAGAGATTCTCACTGCAGCAATGTCCTACGTCCTACGTTTCTCCTTTGACGTTTTGTTTGCAAAGGTACTTTTACACCCAGTCTTATAAGAGTACCTACAGGATTAATGTAGAAGGAACACTATTCTTTCCTTATAACACATAAACATTTAGGACACTGTTTCCAATACTGGTATATATATTATCATATATATATATATATATATTATTCTATAGCGCTAATTAAGTTCGCACTTATATATTATTTAAATGTTCTTATGCCCTAAAGATCACTTATTTAAAACACAGTTCTTAAAATTAACTATTTTTGTATTATATTCTTCGATGTAATATTAAATAAATATAATATGAAATAACATCGAAGAATATAATACAAAAATAAAGTTAATTTTAAGAACTGTGTTTTAAATAAGTGACCTTTAGGGAATAAGTATATATATATATATATATATATATATATATAGTGTTTCTACTTTCTACTCATTATTACTATGGAAGGCAATTAGCATTATAGCGAATTGAAGCAATTTAACTATACACCTTAAGTAGTTTGAATCAAAAACTGTCTTCATACATCTAAACTGAAAATTTCTCTGGCACCTTTGAAAACACGCAACTAAAACCCTCAAATTTTTTAATATTGTGGATGCTTTTTATGGGGAGGATGATCACATCCTATCAAAACAAATTTCTAAAATAGATTTTGTGAACACCCTTGAAATTTCGGTTAATTGTGATGTATATGATGTTAGTTCATCTTTGTACGAACTGTGAGTCACCTATATAGGGTTCCACTTTCTCTTTGATACTTTCGTCTTGTCAATGCACCCGCTCTTACTGATTAACTCTAACGTTTTTCCACCTTACGACATTACAATCTTAATATCAATTATTCCAATAGATCAGTTCTTTGGCCATATGGGTTGAAAGTCTCCTTCTCTGAGGTGAGGTAGTGTGTCTGTACATATTCGCAATCTTTTAATTTCAATAATTCAATTTCGACTTAACTAGTTTCCCGTATACTCCACTAATACAGTCTGGGACACTTTTAAATTCCGTGTATTCTGAATTTACATTAACTTTTTAACACTCCTAAATAGCGTTTATGACTCCCCCCCTCCCTTTTTCTCTTTTTTTTTTATTGGTGTGTGTTTTAATTTGATCTCAGAAAATTAGATGTACAAAAACAACATAAAATCCAAAGCATAATTAAAATCCAAATTGAGTTGATAAAAATAGAAACAATTTTAATAATTGCCCTTTTTCAAAAGCTAATATTGCAGCGCTTTCATTAGTGAGAATACATAAGCCCCTTTTTGAACTTTTTTAATTGTTGTTAATACAAAAAGTAAAACAGAAACAGTAATTACTATACAATTAGCTATTCAAAACGGTTTTTCACAAAATAATTTTGAACTTTTAAAAAGTATAAAATTTGTATCATTCAAAAATTGGTGTATTTTTCCTTACGAACTATTAAGAATTCCGCAAAAAAAAAAATTCAAAAGTAGCGCAAAAAATCAACCTCTATTTTTAACAACGAAAATATATATTCTCGAAGATGACCACATAACCTCTATATGTGACAGGCTATGTTCATTTAATACTTGCCCCATAACTATATATACTTTATTACAGTGTATCACTGAATCATAACATTAATTTGGTAGATAAGCTAAAATTTAGAAATTTGCATTCTTTATTAGCGGTTTAAGTCAGACAAAGGTTTATTTAAAATCTGGTTCTAAGGTCCTTCACCTGCCTTGAGGATTTACCTAGTCTATCTGTCTTAAATGTATAATTTCTCACATTCCCCTTTTTAAGTATATATATATATATATATATATATATATATATATATATATATATATATATATATATATATATATATATATATATATATATATATATATATATATATATATATATCTTATTAAATTTAAATATAGCTCTGCAGAACAGGTTATTAACACTCAGCGTTAATTAAGGTAAATTCAAAAGTCTTCATTTTAATTTTGAAGCACATATATAATTCTGTGTTATTTTTTTCATTCTTACAAGAGTTCATTAAGGATAAACCAACAAATAACGGAGAAGGATGATAAAACACTTGACAAGCATAGATCGTCTCTTCAGAAAGAGACAGAGAAAGTTCACACATGTATATCTTTACTTCATTCACTGCACACATTATATATATATATATATATATATATATATATATATATATATATATATATATATATATATATATATATATATATATATATATATATATATATATATATATATATATATATATATATATATATATATATATATATATATATACACGAAGCGCCACTACATGGATAATAGTAGTGTTAAAAACTTCAGTGGGGTTTTAAAAATAAAAATTAAGTAAAAATCTACCTAAAAAAATTTTTAAAATTTAATTTCATATATAAAAAAAGATCGCATTAATTAAAAAATAGGTATTGGGGTTCTAAACTGATAAATATTAAATGCATTTGCACACATAACACATATATATATATATATATATATATATATATATATATATATATATATATATATATATATATATATATATATATATATATATATATATATATATATATATATATATATATATATATATATATATATATATATATATATATATATATATATATATATATTAGTGATGTGACGATGCCAAAAAAATTTCCGATTCCGAAGCCGATTCTAATGCCGATGCCGATTCTCTTACTACTGCGAAAAAAATAAGAATATACTTTTTAAAAACCTGCAATGTAATTTAGTTTTTATATTAAAGGCAATTCCATGTAATGCAGTTTACTGAAATACAGTACATGCCTTAGTTCAAAAACTTCCTTTCTATTTAGTTACATTTTATAAAACTATAATTATCATTTATTTTAATATTATAAAGTACTATTGCAAATGAAAATGGCAAAAAGTAATAAAACAGTAAAGACTAAAACTTTATTTTATTGAAAGGATGTAAAAGAATAACATATTTCCTGTTTTAAAAAACTGAAAATTTAATATTTATGAATAACCTTAAACCACAATACATCTTATAACTGAGAGCTAAATTTTGAAAATATCACATATTCTCCATGTACTCAAAATGAAAATTAAATACCCTCGAATTAAGATATATATATATATATATATATATATATATATATATATATATATATATATATATATATATATATATATATATATATATATATATATATATATATATATATATATATATATATATATATATATATATATTATGTCTCTGTGGGCAAAGGCTAGAGGCCTATTAATTTCCACCAGAGTTGGGGCGATACCGGAACAGATCATTAAACGCCGGTATGTCTCGATACATGGCGCTTGAAAGTGTGCAAGTCAAAAGAAGTTCGAAAAAATAGATAAAGGGAGTGTGTTCTAGACTTTACCAGTAGACTACAAATAAGATTTAGCATATAGCGATTAAGTCTGGGGCTAGAGAGTTGGACAGAGAAATGATGAGACTGTGTAGAAAGGCGTGTCGCACGAGCCCTTCTCAATGGAGGAGATATAAAACGAGAGAATTTAGAAGAACAGTGTCCAGTGTAATAGCGATAGTATAGAGAGGATGACGCAACGATTCGAAGGCAGAAAAAGATTGGAGATAATTAGGGAGAGCGGGAGAGCTGATAAGACGAAAACCCTTTGACTCTAACTTGTCAAGGAGAGGTGTATGAGTAGAACCATCCCAGATGTGTGAGGAGTACTCCATACATGGGCGAACAACACTTCTTCAAGAAGAAGAGAATTGATGTTCAACAAAGTGGAATTTGAACTGAATACCGCGAATGTTACAGAAGCAATAGACCGTGCATAAGAGCAAGCCGCTGCAGGGTCCTGGTGGAGCCAACCCCATCATTGAAGGCCACCAACCCCTAAGTGGTGATGGGGGAAGGGATATATACATATATTATATATATATATATATATATATATATATATATATATATATATATATATATATATATATATATATATATATATATATATATATATATATATATATATATTCCATAATACTTCTTCCTAAATAAAGTAATTTATATAAACTCTAGAAGAATTTTAATTTCACAACAAAAAAAACAAAAAAAATTAAAAATAAAATAAAAAAATAGTAATAATAATATAATTTAAGTTGAGAGAAAAAAATTTAAATAACCCCGAAGGACCGAAACAAATGCAGACTTAATTTCATAATATTTTCAAAAGGTCTTAAATGAGGACTTTTGTTTAAACACAAAAAATATTTAATAATAATAATAATAATAATAATAATAATAATAATAATAATAATAATAATAATAATAATAATAATAATAATAATAATAATAATAATAATAATAATAATAAAATTTTCGAAGCATTCCATCAAAGACGTTAAGACCTTCATTTGATTTGAAGTTTATTTAAAAGCTATATTTACTTCTTTATGGACATAAATACATACAATACACGCGCTCATACACACACCTACACATACACACACGCGCGCACACACACTCTAACGTATTTCACATTAAGAAATAAGTTTCTAACTAACCAAAGTCTTTCCCATATATATATATATATATATATATATATATATATATATATATATATATATATATATATATATATATATATATATATATATATATATATATATATATATATATATATATATATATATATATGAAATAAAAAATATGCTGACAAATGCAACTGCAATAACAACTTATAATATTTATTACTCCTACAGTTCCCAGAATGACTAGTGGAATACTATTAGTACTTCTATTACAACTACCATTATGACTACTAGTACTACTACTACTATACACATGTTTGAAGAGTAGTGGAATATTATTAGTACTTCTATTACTACTACCACTATGACTACTAGTAGTACTACTATTACAATACACATGTTTAAAGAGTAGTGGAATATTATTAGTACTTCTATTACTACTACCACTATGACTACTAGTAGTACTACTATTACAATACAGATGTTTAAAGAGTAGTGGAATATTATTAGTACTTCTATTACAACTACCACTATGACTACTAGTAGTACTACTACTACTATTACTATACACATTTTTCTACAAAACAGTGAAAAAAGAAAGACTTTACTCGTCATACGTGAAGTAAAATCAATAAATTCTTGAGTGGGGCCATTTTTTAGAGGCCACTGCCATGATTATTCTGACCCTTTTTAAAAGTTCGGCATTAAATTAAATAAATATATATACCAATGCACACACACACACACACACATATGTGTGTATATATATATATATATATATATATATATATATATATATATATATATATATATATATATATATATATATATATATATATATATATATATATATATATATATATATATATATATATATACACATACGCGTAATGAAAAGGCAAACGAGTATATTCAAACACACACACACACACACAAGCACAAACGCAACCCATTCTATCGTTCCAGGAAAGGTAAGAAGGGGAAATAAATTAAAATAGTGGGGGAGACGGAGGGGAGGGGATCACAAAATAGGGAAATGTGGGAGGGACGATAGAGAGACTATAATGCAAACGAATAAGCTCAGAAGGAATTGCATATTACCATATATATATATATATATATATATATATATATATATATATATATATATATATATATATATATATATATATATATATATATATATATATATATATATATATATATATATATATATATATATATTTTTTTTTTTTTTTTTTTTTTTATGTCTCCTCCGGTGGGCAAAGGCCAGGAGGCCTACCAAATTCCACCGGAGTTGGGAAAGGTCTATAATCATGGTCGATGGTGGCCGACGTGTCCAGACACACGGCGTTTGAAAGTATGCAAGTCAAAGGAAGTTGGGAAAACAGATGAAGGGAGTGTGTTCCAGACTTTACCAGTAGAGTATATGTAAGACTGAGCATAGCGGTTAAGTCTGGGGTCGGAGAGTTGGACAGAGAAAGGATGAGAATGTGTAGAAAGGCGTGTCGCACGAGCTCTTCTCAATGGAGGAGGTATGCAACGAGAGAGTTATATATATATATATATATATATATATATATATATATATATATATATATATATATATATATATATAGTTATATATATATATATATAACGTGATTTCTTCGGCAAGTATCATCTGGTTCTTCCTTCTCAAAAGTTACCTGTAGCGTACCCTCGAACATACGCTAAAGTGCGTCATCACACTCACTCCTACCTCCCCTCCTTCACATGTTTTCAACAGATTACAAGTATATTCTCAAACATTAAGGCTTACTTTCTTTATACTTAAAATGGCGAAACATAAACCTGTCTTGGAGATGTGTGAAGAGGCAAAATCCAAACAATACCCTTCATTTATCCCTCATCTCATGATTATTTGGAAGTTAAAATCTCTGGTGATGAGATTGGTTAAACCACGACATTGAAACTGGCTTGCAACTTCTAGATCTCACCTCTTGTTCTTGGCCGAGAATTAGGTGCCTGAGCATTCCAAAAGAAAACTCTTCTACGTTCCCTAGCTCTTATTGTCTCAATCCTCAATTTTCAGCCAGAGATTGTGGTGCATACGCTTGCAACGATGTTGTTTGTTTTCGTGCCTGTATTGTGGAGTCTCGAAAATTTTTCATCCTGTGGTTTAGACTTCCTTGTCAATCTATGACTAATGCATTTCTTCCGTTTATTAACCTCTTAACTCCACTGACTATCCTAAATTCTTCAACTATATAATCTCCAAAATAGAGTACAATCACTTTTTTTCTTCTTTCTCTGAAAGCATCATTTTAGGTGATTACAAAGTTCTCCATTATCATTGGCTTTCTTCTAGTTCTCAAAATATCGACGATGAACTTGCCTTCTGATTTCTCTATCCAAAATAAGTCGAACATTTGTGCAGCTTCCTACTAGTATCCCTGATCGCCTTGAAGTTGAACCCCAGAAACCTGACCTTTTCTTAACTCCTAATACTAATTTTAATAAATTATTTCAGTATATTCTTTAATTTCTTCAAGTTTTTTGCAAGAAGATTCCAGCTAACTGCGGGAAAACGTTTTTGATATTTCGGTCCCATAAACTGGTCGAACCTCCGGCTGAAAACCCTTAATTTCACTTGGAATGATTATTGCTTCGGTTGGAGGGGCCCCTCAACAAAACCTAAAAAACCTTGATTTAATTCTGCTTGTTCTAGTGATATTTGTCACAGTGATACTGTCTTCTGGAATTGCCATCTTCTACAAACTTCAGAAACTCGGAAAACTTATTTTCATTCCGGAATTTTGCAACACTAAAAACTCTTCTACGTAGAAAATGCCATGATCTTTCTGGTTCTTCTTTCTGACACATTTTCTAGAATTTTGTAAAATATATAAAATTTGGTTCTAAAAACTGGTACTTCTAAGCTTACACCATGCCTTGGCAAACTATTTCGTCTCCGTCTTTTAACTACAACATCTTTTTGCTGGAAAAATACCCTCATTCACCTTGTGCCAAAAAAATAGGGAACCCTCTCAAA
>SEYY01020785.1:132500-137500 GCA_009176605.1 Armadillidium nasatum | reverse complement strand
GTGTAAATGAGCGCGAAGAGTGATATTTCTGTTGATGTGGAAGAGGATGCAACATATATCAATAATATAAAGTATTATTAAGTTCATCAAACCAATATTTCCTTAATTCAGAAAAATATTTTAAGCTTCATTATACAAATTCAATCTCTCTCTCTCTCTCTCTATATATATATATATATATATATATATATATATATATATATATATATATATATATATATATATATATATATATATATATATATATATATATATATATATATATATATAACACCGACATGTAAAGCATTTTGAGTATTTCTTCAAAATTACCATTAGAAAATTTGGAAAATTTTTACCCAAACTTTAACACGTAAAAGTTAAATAGTTCTCTGTCTTCTCATTCCTGAACCAGTTAATTCTTAAGGCAAATTTTAATTTCTATTTCTTTTACGTAATAGTATCGTCGTATTTAAATAAAAAAAAATACTATAAAAAAAACTCTAATAAAACAAATTCAAAAAATACACAAATGTATATTTAAAAATTAACATTATCGACAGTTTTTAATAAAAAAAATTATTACTTTACCAAAACACAATAATGCATATCATTCAAATACTGATCTCTTACCTTTGAAGATATTAAAGTTGTCAGTACAGGAGAAGGCTTTTCTTCGATAGGTCAGAATGTTTCAATAAACACAAATAGGAACTATATCTATAATTGGTCGATCTGAAAGGAGATATATATATATATATATATATATATATATATATATATATATATATATATATATATATATATATATATATATATATATATATATATATATATATAAATATATATATATAAATATATGTGTGTGTGTGTGCTTGTGTGTGTGTGAAGGTGTGTTAAACTTCAAGCAGTTGTTTATTATTAATAGAGCAATATATCTAAAGAAAGCAAACCAAGGAGTTTTAAAGAGAAAAATAAACAATATAAATATAGCAATTAGCAACGAAAATAAATTACCAGGAATAAACCTGCTACCAAAAGATTGGTTCGTTATAGTTATTACTACTACTACCACTACTAGTATTACTACTTCCTCTTCTTTAGACAGTAGTATTGAAGGCATAAAAATATTTTTAAAATGCAAATATAATTTCTAATAAGAGCTTCTGAACAACAAAGGAAACTAATTGCACATAAAATATAATAATTCAAATCCAACATAAAAACTCTTTCTCCTACATAATTACCATTCAAATCATCTTACCTTTGCACCTCTCGTCACTACCAATTACCAAAAATAATCCTAATAAAAAGTAAATAATAAAAATAAGCTTCTCTGACGTATCAACTATTATCAGTTGTTTATTATCATGTTCTAGTGTGTGTATTTTGGCAGCATCCCAAGCACCATCATCAGACTGCAACATTCATGAACGATTTGCCTCATCTATAAGCTAATATAAACCCATTACAGAAGTTTAACAAACCTTATTAAAACAAGCGATGATTTGGTATTTACGGAACTCTCTTTAATTACCTTTAATATAAATTTACAAAAATTGTTTATGATATACGATCAATTATTTCTGAAGTTTATCTCAAGTTAGAATGCTCTTAACGCCTCCAAAAGGAGTTCTCTTATCCCTTTACCCTTTCGTTTTATAATCCAATTGAATGAAAAAGAGGACTAAAAATATTGAATTTCACGGTCGGGTTTCCTTCGTTTTCGTAGAATTGCAACCCTCGCCAAACTCTTCAAAAACACAAAAAATCTTCAAGGTTAACCTCTTCTTTGCCTCTATTACCAAAAGGAGAAACAACAACAACAACGACAACCACGACAACAGCAACAACAACAACAACAACAACAGCTTCGATTAAAGCAAAGGAACGACCAAACTTAAAAAGAGGAAGACGATAATTCACTCAAACTGCAGCGGCAACAGCAGGTAAGAAATTGTAATACTGGCAGGTAGTTAAAAAAGGAAAAAAATAAAAAATAAAAAGGAAATAATTCAAAAAAACGGATGCAAACAAACAGACATAACACCCATTTTTGTTATATATATATATATATATATATATATATATATATATATATATATATATATATATATATATATATATATATATATATATATATATATATATATATATATATATATATATATATATATATATATATATAATGTGTGTGTGTGTGTGTGTGTCGTTGTGTGCATGAGTGACATTACATGACCTTTAAACAAGTTTTAAATTACTTGGTCTAGATAAGCCAATGTTTATATATTATATATATGTATTCGTTCACCTTCGTGTGTAGAGTTCATTTGCATAGAATCAAGCAGTTATTATATATATATATATATATATATATATATATATATATATATATATATATATATATATATATATATATATATATATATATATATATATATATATATATATATATATATACAGATCACCACCACTCACGGGCAGAGACCTTTTCAAGGAGGGGGGCACATACAAAAGGAAGAAAACTCACTCAAACTCGAACCTAACGCACATCCCTCAGGTGGGCACAGACGGAAGCCTTGAAGAGAGGAAGATTAAATACAGGATGATGACAAATAGATGATGGTAGAGAGTTCCACAAAACAGAGGTGGCTGGAAAGAAGGAGGCACCACAACAATTAGCCTAGGGTTTCCTACATCCACACAAAATTCGTGCGAAGCAGGGCACCCCTTGTGCAACAAGGACGACGCAAAGGTGGAGGAATGTGAGAGGTCAATTCCTTCGAGCACCTGCCATTGTAGTACTTATAGAAAAGAGATAGATATATATATATATATATATATATATATATATATATATATATATATATATATATATATATATATATATATATATATATATATATATATATATATATATATATATATATATATATATATATATATATATATATTTAACACCTCCTAAAGAAATGCAAATATAAGACCTATATGCAAATCTTACGTCACGCACTACGATATTAACAACATTTGCGATAGCCAATACCTTTCTTCAAATTACCAAATACGTCATTAAAATGGGGCGTGGCTAACAATTACACTAATGACGTCATTTGAGCAAGTGCACATATAATTTATAATACAAGCAATAAATGATTAAGAGGAGTGGAGCGAGGGACCATGAGGATTCGAAGAACGCAGTTTTAGGGATAAACGATTGGCACTGATAACATAAGTGTCATTCCTATGTTAATTAATAGACAAACAAACACAAAATATCATGAAATAAATTAAAACAATTACTGATCAAGCCCTATATATATATATATATATATATATATATATATATATATATATATATATATATATATATATATATATATATATATATATATATATATATATATATATATATATATATATATATATATATATATATATATATATATATATATTTTTTTAATTTTTTTTTTTTTTTTTTTTTTTAAGCATTTTATTTTCATTTTCTTTTTCATCTTTTTAAAAAGTTTTTGGAAAAACGCAGGCAGAGGCTATGACGTCATCAATTTCGGCGAATTCGAAGCACAGTCAGAACTATAAAATTAAGACAGCTTCTTCTTCCTTTCTTAAAACTGCGAGTGTAGCTGGCTACATAAATGTTATCTTTACATCGGCTTAATAAATAAATTAATGAAATAAAGATAAACTATATATATATATATATATATATATATATATATATATATATATATATATATATATATATATATATATATATATATATATATATATATATATATATATATATATATATATATATATATATATATATATATATATATATATATATATATATATATATTCTCCAATTTATTTACAAGATTTTATAAACAGTAAGGCTCTAATTACTGAAATGCTTCACCTTGAGTAAACAAAAAGAATGCTAACGTAAGCTATAATAATAATAATAATAATAATAATAATAATAATAATAATAATAATAATAATAATATAATAATAATAATAATAATAATAATAATAATAATAATAATAATAATAATAATAATAATAATAATAATATCGTCGCAAGAAAAAAATGCAGGACAACCTTCCAAATTTCTAGAAAAAAAGACTCTTTTGGATTAAAATAAAACATTAAAAAACATTAATAAAACATTAAATAACAAATGTGAACATACAAATAATTGTTAAATGCTAAATGCAAATATATGAAATAATTTTTTTAAATAATTTGAATAATATCATGTTCGTTTAATGACTATCAAAATAAGGCAACAAATATAAAAAGGGAAATTTCCAAATTAAATCCATTTATGCCTTTTTCCATTGTTTTTATTCAAGGCTGAAAAGTCGAAGTCTAAAAGTGTAGAACTAAGCAGAATATAGATATATATATATATATATATATATATATATATATATATATATATATATATATATATATATATATATATATATATATATATATATATATATATATATATATATATATATATATATATTGAGTGGAGCTGGAAAATAATAGTTTTTACTCTAAAGAGGTTCAGAGCTGAAGCTGGTGTGGGTGTCGGTGTTGAAGTTGAGGACAGCAAAAAAGCCGAACAAGATCCGCAGCCCTGTACCCATCAAACCATCTCCATCAATTGTTGACTGTGGTAAATTTAAAAGTAATCTTCCGATCATACATTTGAGCCCCACACAACTCTTGAAATATTATAACATTACCCACAATCCAAACCCATTCCATCCAAAGGTTTCTGTTCTCTTCACAATACCCACACATTAACTCCAACATGTTTTTTTTAATATTAATTTTCCCAACAGAACGCTCATAACCAATCATCTACCTGCCTTGTCCTTTGTTTCACGTTACGTCATACGTAACAAATATTATCCTCCAGAGGCAATGTCTCCGTTGGTATTTAACGGATCGATAAAAAAGTAAAGAATTTTCTACTCTCGTATCTGAACACTTACAAAATCAACAATACAAAACAAAT
>SEYY01020785.1:92500-100000 GCA_009176605.1 Armadillidium nasatum | reverse complement strand
TTATTATTCTCGAAAATTATTTTTCTTTTGAAATTTTTTTCCTTTCAAATTTAATTAGATGTAAATAATTGTAAATATTTTTAAGTAACTGATATCAAAAAGATACAATTCGATTATTCTGAAACAAAAATCATTGTAGACAATGTTTCAAAGAAATAGCAATGAAATAGACTTAAAAGTGGCTGCATGGTATCACGATGCTAATATTGAAAGGCGGTTTCAGTTCACAGTTAAGGTGACTTATTTCTGTCTATTAATTTCTTTCGTGAGCCTTTTTTGTGACCATTTTCAAACCATTTTTTTTACATTTTAACTCTTTCCAGCTTTTGACATTCTGTCAGTGTCATGGAATTATAATGTAAGTAGATGGTAGTTGATTATCCGTTTACGCCAGTTCTATTGGAACTGCGGTCGGTTGACGACAGTGTTATGACACCCTGTGGCCAATATACTCCTGGTAGATTACTAAGATTAGTTGGGAAAAGTTATAGGTATATGTACTGAACCGATGGTGCTTCTTACACGATTGTGTGAAAGTAGAGGTTAAAAAGAAAGTTTTAGAAATTAAGTTCCCGTTTATCTCACAGTAACTTTATGCACTGAATGCTTCATGGGTTTGCATTAGCTATTACAACTCTTCCTGAAGATTTTAAGTTTGTATTACAAGCGTTGTACAAATGATTGACAATCAAGAACTGTTCCACGAGTTGAAGGTTAATCCGGGCTCTGCCCGGTAAAATTGGTGGGACCCATATTTTCCATATGTCCATTTTAGAAGTCAAGTGGTTGACTTATTGGAAGGGTCTGAAACTTCGTGAGGCTATATCTGTTCAGTAAATGTGCATTGTATCTATCAAAGGAAGCAAGTGGCTCTGAATTAATTGCACGAGTATAAACCTCAAAGCCAAAATTGCTGAAACGCATGTCATCCGATAACAATAATTTAACGCATTTCTATCTCAGAATTTTAAGTAGAGTTACGCCAGTTTCAGATACTGATGTCAGTTTAATATTTGAACAAGTGCGTCACATATGCACGAGTGATTCATCCTTTACACGTGACTATAATTCTAGATGATTCCTAATAAGTTGCTTACGAATAAGAATGTCAACTCTAGCAAGGTATTTCTAATCTAAAAATTGTATATTTTAATGAAGGATGCGTATTCAAACAATGTTCCTGGGCAAAAACATTTTTAGGAGGAACTTCTCCGTCTCAGATTTGAGAAACATTAATTTTAAAATTTTTTTTTTTACACATCACCTCCACTCACGGGTAAAGCCCTATTCAAGGAGGGGGTATTAAAGAATGAAAAAAGGAAGTAAAAGGGTACAAAATACAAAAAGTAAAACCACCCCTTCAGGTTCCACCTAACGCAAATTTCTTAGGTGAGCTCAGACTCGGGCTTTGAAGAAATGGAGATTAAATTCGGAAGGAAATACAGAAGAAGGGGGAGAGTTCCATAAAACAGAGGTGGCAGGAAAGAAGGAGGCACCACAGCGGACAAGCCTGGAGTTCAACGTTAAATTTTTTTTTAAAACATATTAAATTTTTCTTTAACAAATACTCTTATTTAAAGAACCTGGAAAAAAAATTCTTTCTTCTCTGTAGTCAAATGTCTAAATTTTAATACTAAATTCCTTTTCAATATTGGAGATCTGTTTTTTAATTCCTCTTTTAGTTATATCACCATCTCACTCAATATAATATAATATAATATAATATATATATATATATATATATATATATATATTAGTGATGGCATCCGCATCCGCATCCGCATGCGCGGATGCGGAACATCCGCGCAAAAATCAACATCCGCATCCGCATCCGCATCCGCATCCGCATTTTCGAAAATTCAACATCCGCATCCGCATCCGCATCCGCACTTTTGAAAATTCAACATCCGCATCCGCATCCGCATCCGCACTTTCAAAAATTCAACATCCGCATCCGCATCCGCATCCGCACTTTCAAAAATTCGACATCCGCATCCGCATCCGCATCCGCAAATTAGAAAATATGACATCCGATCCATCACTAATATATATATATATATATATATATATATATATATATATATATATATATATATATATATATATATATATATATATATATATATATATATATATATATATATATATATATATATATATATATATATATGCGAATTGTAGATCAAGAGTGAGGGTGAAGAGAGAACTATCGGATTGGTTTAGCATAGGAGTGGGATTGAGATAGGGGTTTGTAATATCTCCATGTTATTTAATCTATTGATGAATGGTTTACTTAGAAAAATGGAGAGAGAAAGGAAGAGTATTACGTTGAGAAATATGGAGGGTGAATGTGAAGTGAATGTTTTACTTTTTGCAGATGATGCGGCATGTGTTGGTGGCAGAATCTGGAGAAAAGATGAGAATACTTGTGAGAGAGTTTGAAGGGAAATGTGCAAACACGAGATTGAAATTCAATCCAGCGAAAAATAAAGTTATGAGGATTGGAGGTGGGGATGAGGAAATGTGGAGGGAGGAATTGGTTTGTAGAAGTGTGAGAATGGAAACTTGAGGAGATGAATGAATTCAAATATCTAGTAATATTGGGTGGAAGGTAAAGGGTGGGACGGAAAAAGGAATAAAGAACAGAGTGGTAGAAGGAATGAAAGTATTGGGGGGCCTAAGAAAAGTATGGAAGAAAGGAAAAATTTCGAAAGAAATGAAGATAAGAATGTTTGAATGTATGTGTTCACCTTCTGTATTGTATGTGTGTGAAACAAAGAAGATAAGTGCTCGGTCGAGAAAAAGTTTCAATGTCATTGACATGAAAGATTTGAGAGCGATATATAAATTGAGAAGGATTGATAGGATTAGAAATGAAAGAATAAGGGAGATGTGTAAATGGAAGAAGGGTGTAATTGATAGAGAGGAGGAGGATGTGCTAAAATGGTTTGGACATATGTGAAGAATGAAAGAGAACAGAATGGTTGGCAAGGTACGTAGATCCGATGTAGATAGGGGAAGGGTAGGGGAGGGGAAGGCCGAAGTGGAGATGGATGGATGGAGTGAGAGTAATTTTGATGGAAGGAATTTGAGTTTAGACGAGGGTAGAAGATTTGTGGAGACAGAGATGGAGGGAGGTGGTGAAAACTTTGAAAGGTAAGAATAGTTATGTTTGTAAGGGAATTGTGGTGGGCACCACCTCACGAAAGTGGGAAAGGTGATAGTGTATATATATATATATATATATATATATATATATATATATATATATATATATATATATATATATATATATATATATATATATATATATATATATATATATATATATATATATATATATATATATATATATATATATATATATATATATATATATATATAAATATATATATAATATACATCCGCATCCGCATCCGCATCCTCATCAAAATTAACATCCGCATCCGCATCCGCATCCGCACTTTTCGAAAATTCAACATCCGCATCCGCATCCGCATCCGCACTTTTCGAAAATTCAACATCCGCATCCGCATCCGCATCCGCACTTTCGAAAATTCAACATCCGCATCCGCATCCGCATCCGCACTTTCAAAAATTCAACATCCGCATCCGCATCCGCATCCGCAAATTGGAAAATATGACATCCGATCCATCACTAATATATATATATATATATATATATATATATATATATATATATATATATATATATATATATATATATATATATATATATATATATATATATATATATATATAGAAGTAATAAAACTACATAAACCGTGGAGTGAAATTTTATAATTTCAACTCTGCTAAATGGGGATTTGAACCCTGACCTCTAAGCTGGTAAGGCAGAGTGCTACCTTTGTACCACGACAGTAGAAAAGGAAACCGCATTGATATACCTCATGACAAGACGTCCTGATGACTAGCAAATTTGAAATAATAAAATTTCACTCCATGGTTTATGTGGATTATTATTACTTATGTATATTATCTGTGATTGAAGGGGATAGTAATTTACTTGTTTCCCTGTATCCGAGTGCAGTCGGGGAAGTCCTTTCAGTTTGTCATCATGGCGGATGTTCATGAACTTTCTTAATGCGATTTCCTTTCGTACTGTCTTGGTACAGAGGTAAGACACCGTTTTACCAGCTTAGAGGTTTGTGTTCTAATCCACATTTAGAAGACTTGAAATTGTATATATATATATATAATATATATATATATATATATATATATATTATATATATATATATATATATATATATATATATATATATATATATATATATATATATAATTATATAATTCCAAAGATAACGGAGTTTGAGAAGGTATCCCAATTAAGTCACATTTTTATTGCTCATCCTGTAACACGAACCAACACTGAATAAAAGGCTGATTATATTATCGGCTTTATAATATATATTATATATATATATATATATATATATATATATATATATATATATATATATATATATATATATATATATATATATATATATATATATATGTGTGTGTGTGTGTGTGTGTGTGTGTGTGTGTGTGTGTGTGTCTGTGTGTGTATTTATACAGTTTGAATATTTTTTTTTATTTCCTCTGGTGGGCAAAGGATGGAGGCCTATCAATTTCCACCGGAGCCGGAAAAATCCTTTCCTGGTCGCTGGAGGCCGACACGTCCAAATACACAGAGTTTGAAAGTGTGCAAGTCAAAGGAAGTTGGGAAAAGTGATAAATAGAGTATGTTCTAGAGTTTACCAGTAGAGTATCTGTAAGACTGAGCATAGCGGGTAAGTCTGGTTGTCTGAGAGTTGGGCAGAGAAATATGGGAATATGTAGAGGGGCGTATCGCTCTTCTCAATTGAGGTGATTTGCGACGAGAGAGTTCGGAAAAGAAGTGTCAGTTGTAATAGCGATAATATAGAGAGAGTGACGCAGCAATTCGACGGGAAGAAAGAGTTTGGAGAAAGTTAGTGAAAACGGAAGAGTTGTTAAGACAAAAACTGCTAGGCTTCACCTTGTTAAGGAGAGCTGTATGAGTGGAACCACCACAGATGTGTAAATACTTCATACAAGGGAGAGCAGCACCTCTACAGAGAGCAAGCAACTGGGGTGGCGTGAAGAAATTACGAAGCTCAGAACACCGAACCTCTTTGAAGCTTGTTTAGAAAGAGAAGTAATGTGATCTTTTCAAGAAAAATCTCGAGGATATTAAGAACAGATGAAGGTTTGAGTTGAGTGTTGAGTGGAAAGATGGAGGAACTGAGTTTTTGAGGCATTGAAAACTACCATGTTTTCTTGGTCTCAATTTGAAATATGTGAAAGGTCAGAGGTTAGTTGCTCCAAGGCTACCTTTCTCGAGTCTAATAACTGCTGTTGGGATGGACATCTTTCAAACTGAAAGTAGTAATGAAGTGTGGAGTCATCAACATAGGAATGGATAGGAGATGAAGTAATAGAAAGAAGATCATCAATAAAAAGTAGAAAAAGTGTTAGGGAAAGAAGAGAACCCTGAGGAACTCCACTATTAATGGATTTAAAGGAAGAACGGTGGACGTCTACATCAGATGCTATAGAACGACCAAAAAGGAAATTAGAAAGAAAATCACGGAGTGAAGGATAGATTTCGAAAGGGGGAAGTTTTGAAGTCAAAGCTTTGTACAGGACTCTATCAAATGCTTTCGATATGTCCAGGGCGACATCAAAAGATTCACCAAAATGCAAAAGAGCGGAGGAAGAAGTTTCAGAAAGAAGGGAAAGAAGATCACTAGAAGAGCGTTTCTTACGAAAGCCATACTGGGGATCAGAGATAATAAGATTAGAAGAATTGAGGTGTTTCCAAATCTTCCTGTTAAGGATAGATTCGGAAACTTTAGAAGAAACGGGGGTCAAAGAAATAGGACGGTATAGTTGGAGGGTTGATAGGGATCCTCCTTTTTCGGCACAGGCTGGGTGAGCTCACGTTTCCAGCAAGAAGGGAACGTTGAAGTAGAAAGACAGACGAAATAGTTTACCAAAGAAAGGTGTAAGCTCAGAACACAAGTTTCGATTACCACAGGAGGAATACCATCAGGACCGTACCCTTTCTTAGTATTAAAGCTCAGAGAGAGCAGAAATGACTACTGATAGTAATAATAATAATGGTAATAATAATAATAATAATAATAATAATAATAATAATAATAATAATAATAATAATAATAATAATAATAATAATAATAATAATAATAATAATAATAATAATAATAATAATAATAATAATAATAATAATAATAATAATAATAATAATAATAATAATAATAATAATAATAATAAAATAATAATAATAATAATAATAATAATAATAATAATAATAATAATAATAATAATAATAATAATAATAATAATAATAATAATAATAATAATAATAATAATAATAATAATAATAATAATAATAATTAAGCTTTTGTTTTTTGAAAGCAAAATGGGAAAACATTAGCTAATCCTTCTACTACTATTACTAAATAATACAAATGGGAATTTAAGTATTATGTATATTATTGCTATTACTATTATTATTAATAATAATATTATTCATTTCATTTCTATCATTTTTATTATTATTTTAAATTTTATTATTATTTTTATTATAATTTTCAATGTTATTATTATTATTATTTTTATTATAATTTTCAACTTTATTATTATTATTATTATTATTATTATTATTATTATTATTATTATTATTATTATTATTATTATTATTATTAATTATAATTACTATTATCATTATTATTTTATTTTTAGTTATTATTATTAATTTCATTATGATCATTACTCTTTATTATTATGATTATTATTATTATTATTATTATTATTATTATTATTATTATTATTATTATTATTATTATTATTATTATTATTATTATTAGATTTTAACATCACGCACTATTATTTTATCATTATTTTAGGATTTATTTATTTTTTGTACAAATATATCGTGAACATGGAATTAGAACCTCTGATTCATATATATATATATATATATATATATATATATATATATATATATATATATATATATATATATATATATATATATATATATATATATATATATATATATATATATATATATATATATATATATATATATATATATATATATATTATATATATATATATATATATAATAATAATAATAATAAAAAAAATCCAATCTAAACTGCTGTACAAAAGTAGTTTTTATTTCATTTTATTATTTTTTATTATTATTATTATTATTATTATTATTATTATTATTATTATTATTATTATTATTATTATTATTATTATTATCATTATTTTTTTTTTTTTATTTTTTATTTTTTTTTTTTGATGTATTCAAAAGTTATAAAGCTACCATTAAAGTTCTTCAATATATCGTGAAATGGAAAGTGGTCTCATTTATTAACCCCAACACCCGTCTCGAATTATCGAGGTTTCTTTTTCTTCAATAATAAGTGCCTTCAA
>SEYY01020785.1:80000-85000 GCA_009176605.1 Armadillidium nasatum | reverse complement strand
TGTTCTCTTTCTTCTTCCTTTTCTATCCTTCAAGGCATTATTAATTCCCTAAATGTTCTCTCCATCTTTCCTCTACTTCTGTATCATTCTGAACTTCATTTCCATCCAGTGTATTTATACCAGTTCAAACCTCTTCTCTCTCTTATTCTGAGCCTTATTGATCTATTTCAAAAATAGTTTACTATTTTCCGGATAATTTGAAACTATCTTTCCATTTCACTTTTCGTCAGCCTTTCTCTTCGCAGTTTTCAATTTCCTCTTTTTCCTCTTAACTTCATTTCGTACCATTTCATATTCCTCTTATGTTGGTCGGCTATTAATAGCCATATATCTTGCAGAAGCTTATTTTTTTTTTATTTTTAATAATAGCATCCAATTATATATATATATATATATATATATATATATATATATATATATATATATATATATATATATATATATATATATATAATATATATATATATATATATATATATATATATATGTGTGTGTGTGTTTGTGTGTGTGCGTGTGTGTGTGTGTGTGTGTTTGTTATTTAACATATCATTTGCAACATTTATAAATAACGCCTCAAATGTATCCAAACATGTGGTTGTGCGTGCGTGTGTGTGTGCAGTTATGTAAGTTGTAATATGCACAAGAGTTTGAAAGGGATTAGGAATCTTTATTGGCCGTAATTCCTAAAATTCTATTTCTAGATGACAATTTAAGGTTTCATTTAAAAGCTCTAATGAGTTCAAAATCTTTTTTAAATGTTTCTTAATTGGATTCTTCAAAACTTCATTTTGACTACTATTTTTGCCATGTTTTTTTGCTCGAGATTTCTGTGTGTGTGTGTGTGTGTTCTCTACGTTCTGTTTGCGTTCAAGATTTTTACTTATGACTTTGTTTTGTTTTCTTTGTTTGTAAAGACTTTCTTATGACTATTTTGTTTTCTTTGTTACCTTTATTACTGTTTTGTTTTCTTTGTTTGCGTTCATGAATTTCTTTTGACTGTTTTGTTTTCTCTGTTTGCGTTCAAGATTTTCTTATGACATTTGTTTTGTTTTCTTTGTTTGTAAAGACTTCCTTATGACTATTTTGTTTTCTTTGTTTGTAAAGACCTTTATGACTGTTTTGTTTTCTTTGTTTGCGTTCATGAATTTCTTTTGACTGTTTTGTTTTCTCTGTTTGCATTTAAGATTTTCTTATGACATTTGTTTTGTTTTCTTTGTAAAGATTTTCTTATGACTATTTTGTTTTCTTTGTTTGTAAAGGCTGTGACTATTTTGCTTTCTTTGTTTGCGTTCATGAATTTCTTTTGATTTTGTTTTGTTTTCTCTGTTTGCGTTCAAGATATTCTTATGACTTTGTTTAGGTTTCTCTTGTATATACTTGTATTAAATTTGTTTTGTTTATGTTCAAGATTCCTTTTTGTTTCGTATAAAACTAAAATTTAAAAATAATCTTGAAAATCTAATTTATTTTTTAAAATAAATGTAAAAAATTGTCATAAAATGACACAAACATCGAGATACAAATGGCAACAATGAAAATGTTTTTTTTTTTTTTTTTATATATATATATATCTAAGTTTTTAGTAGGAATTTAGTCACCCCCAAAAGTATCTTCAAAATCGTAAGAAACCTACAGTCGTGGCATCATTTTGGCGGGGAAATCTGGGAGATTTCGCGCCAAAAGTGACGAATTTTTTGAAAACTTAGAATTTAAGAAAAACTTGGACGAATAGAAAACGGCTTTATATTCTGGTTTTGTTTGTGCAGTATTTATTTATGAACATGATTTTGCTTTGTTTTTGTTCAAGGTCAGCTTATATATTATTTGTTTTCTTTTGTTCGTGACTTGCTTGTGTAATGTTGACTTGTTTTATGTTTAATATTTGCTTATCTATTGTTTTCTTTTTTTTCAATTCTTGTTATAAACTTGTTTGTGTATTGTTTTTGATATTATTTCTGACATATTATTTCTATTCATAACTTGCTGAGGAATTTCATTTACATTTTAACCTTTTAATAAACTCGCTTATTTCTCTTTCAGTTTTTTTTTTTTTTTTTTTTTTTTAAACTGTTACTGGTGACATAAAGAGACTTACTCTTTTTGTCTTTATTTATTTTGCATCTGACAGCTTGAATTTTTAAAACATTTTTTGGGGTTATATCAGAAGGTGTTTAAATAATATATTATGCATAACCATAGACTTAGAAAAAACATTTTTCATTTACGAGTTTCTCTTGTATTTAAAAAAAATCTTACATTCACAATCACAAAGTTGAAGCTGGAGAAAAATTTGGCAACTTTTTTTTTTAGTGGTTTTTATGTCTCAATTCACTTAGGTACGAATTTTTCTATTTTTATTCATAGTGGTGGTTTAATACTTACATAAATGCCACACATTTACTCATATATATATATATATATATATATATATATATATATATATATATATATATATATATATATATATATATATATATATATATATATATATATATATATTTAAGTAGTATAGGGAGCTAGATGCGCTGGTAAAAATCTGGCAACCTGTCCCTAACGGTCTTTTCTGCATTTGCGTGCAATCCTGCATTCTCAGGGACCTTCCTGACATTTTCTTTGTCGGTTCACGAACCCACGAAGGCCCACAGACCCCCAGCCCCCAAGTTCTAATCAATTCCAGGCGGACTGAACCGCAAAGAAAATGGTCAGGAGAGAAAGTGAGGTGAACGCAGCGATTTTGCAAACTCAGGCAACTTTCTGATACCATTTTGGGGGGTTCACGGGCCCCGCGGGGCCCCTTCCCCAGACTTGATGCCAATTTCAATGGGTTGAATCCCCCAAAATGGTGTCAGGAAAGAGCGTGAGGTCAATTTGAGAGGAGTGATTTGCAAAATCCCGTTTGGCTTAGGTTGCCAGATTTTTACCAGCGCATGTCGCTCCCTATACTACTTATATATATATATATATATATATATATATATATATATAATATTATAATATATATATATATATATATATATATATATATATATTATATATATTTTTTTAATTGAAGGTCACTGGTTATTTACTCATATATATGTTATCTAGTCCTCGTTCTTGCCCAAAAATAGACATTTCCTTGAAATCTGATACTGGAACGTCAATTATCAGTTGCAACAGAAGAGGTTTTATTATCATTATTACATGTATCCTTTCCCCCTTCTTAACGTTTCCTGATTTCTGAATGGCACGTCGGACTTTAAAAAAACAACTTGATTTTTTGTTTCTTTAAGAAAGTCTCTTTGAGAAATGAATTTCAAAGAGAAGGAGAATTGCCAAGGGAATTAATAGGAATTAATAGAAATTAATAGGAATTATCGATATATCGATATATATATATATATATATATATATATATATATATATATATATATATATATATATATATATATATATATATATATATATATATATATATATATATATATATATATATATATATATATATATATATATATATATATATATATATATATATATATATATATATATATATATATATATATATATATATATATATATATATATATATATATATATATATATATATATATATTTGTAAGTAAGTAGTATAGGGGGAACTTTCCGGGAGTGCCAGATTTAGCTACTTTTCGAAAAATCAGGCAACCTAAGACAAACGGGATTTTGATTTGCAATGCAAATCACTCCGCTCAAATTGACCTCACGCTCTTTCCTGACACCATTTTATGGGGTCAACCCATTGAAATTGGCCTCAAGACTGGGGAATACTACTTACGTAATCGATAATCGGAACTATCATCCATTTAACGGATTAATAGGTATCACCTTTTTATGATTAATCGACATAATAATCGATCTTGTTTATATTTTAAAATAATATAAAGTAGAGAAAGTGGAAGAGATGCCCATTTATCTTCCAATGATATATATCGTAAGTCTCTTTTAAAGTTTTCTGAGATAATCGATTAGTTACAATTCACACATGCTTATTTAAAGATACTTTTATAGAAAATTAATAAAGGTACAAAATTTCGACCAATGAAAAGTAAATAAATAAATAAATGAACCAGCCTAACCTAACCTAAAATAACCTAACTTAACCTAACCTATTAGAATTATATCAAAAATAGAATTCAGTATTGAAAGGTGAGAATTCTCATATCCTAATGTAAAAACATCAATATTCCTCCATTTAGAGGTCATATACTGATTTCTAGAAGGCTTTTAATTGTAGATGTTCATTTCTGTACTGAGTATTCGTTCCCATTCTGGGAAACAAGAAGGGATGGATAGTCATATATAATTTTAAAGCAAATCTACGCAAATTAGAAAAAATTTCTTTTGATTCATTAATCACAAAAATTAATTGATCATTCTTAATAAACAGTATTCCTCTTATTGCTTATTTATATTTATATATATATATATATATATATATATATATATATATATATATATATATATATATATATATATATATATATATATATATATATATATATATATATATATATATATATATATATATATATATATATATATATATATATATATATATATATATATATATATATATATATATATATATATATATATATATATATATATATATATATATATATATATATATATATATATATATATATATATATATATATATATATATATATATATATATATATATATATATATATATATATATATATATATATATATATATATATATATATATATATATATAATATATATAAATTAAATGTAAAAAATGCAATAACGTAAGGAAGAATTATTATAAGATTATTAAAAACTTTAAAGAAAAATAAATATAAAATTACTATTATTGTTAATTGATTTTAATACAACGCTTCAAAAATATATTTTAGCATATTTAATGATGAAAACTTTTAATTAATTACCATATATATATATATATATATATATATATATATATATATATATATATATATATATATATATAT
>SEYY01020785.1:67500-75000 GCA_009176605.1 Armadillidium nasatum | reverse complement strand
CACTGCTCCACCCAAACCTTGCTACTCCACAATCACTGCTCCACCCAAACCTTGCTACTCCACAATCACGGCTCTACCCAAACCTTACTACTCCACAATCACTGTTCCACCCAAACCTTGCTACTCCACAATCACGGCTCCACTCTAAACCTTACAACTCCAGCTTTATACAAAATATAGCTTCTTTGCAGTCCTTGCTCCACCCAAACCTTGCTACTCCACGACCGAGGCACCACTAAACACCTTGTACCTCCAGCTTCAGCTCGACCTCCATCCAAGCCTTGCTACTCCGCAACAACAGCTTCACCCAAAATCATTCTTCTTCTCTGGCACCACCCAAGATCTTGCTGTTTCGGGGTTCTGGCTCCACCCAAACTTTCCCACTCCGTGACTACAGCTCCACCCAAACCTTGAGCTTCATACCTTCTGTTCCGAAGACCTGTTATAATAATAATAATAATAATAATAATAATAATAATAATAATAATAATAATAATAATAATAATAATAATAATAATAATAATAATAATAATAATAATAATAATAATAATAATAATAATAATAAAATAATAATAATAATAAAATAATAATAATAATAATAATAATGATAATAACAATAACAATAATAATAATAATGATAATGATAATGATAATGATAATAATAATAATGATTATAAAAATAATAATAATAATAATAATAATAATAATAATAATAATAATAATAATAATAATAATAATAAATTTAAGTTACATATTTAAAAAAATTATCTTTTATTTATATTAATCAAATATTAATTTTATATACTAAAGTAAACTTTTTTATATCCAATTAAAAATATTAAATTATCAATAAATTTAATTATTTTAATTATAATTTAATTTAATATTTACTTATTTAAATATGTAATTAACATTTTTATTTATCATTGTTATTTGATTAAGAATTTATTCATAAATTAAAAATTATCAAAATCAATTTCTTTTAATAAACACACAAATGTAATTATAAATAAATACAAATATTATAAATTTTTCAAAGCATTTAATCATATATATATATATATATATATATATATATATATATATATATATATATATATATATATATATATATATATATATATATATATATATATATATATATATATATATATATATATATATATATATGTATGAGAAATGCTCCTTCCCCCTGCACTGCAAAAATTGTCCTAACGAATCGTTGGGACAAGTGGCAAAAATGTCACAGTAAAATTTTCAATAAAGAAAAGACATGTTAAGCATAAGAAAGTCGCTTCACCGATTTATTTTCTAATAATAACTGAAAAAAATTTGTTGTGACATTTTTACCACTTGTCCCAACGATTCGTTAGGACAATTTTTTGCAGTGTGACAGCTGTTGATAAAAGATCCTCTTCTAAGGGAAAAAGACCTGGATTTGTGAGTTTTAAATCCCAACCTTTTCTGAGTTTATTTTAAATTGTTGGTTTTAATCTTTCAAAATCCGACTAACTATTTTGAGTCTAAGTTCCAGTTGATTGATTAATTAATTCAGTAAATTTCAATATTTTCCCAATTAAAAGCAATATTTTTTTTCAGCAAATTTATTAAATTATTATTTTTTTTATTTTTTTTTATTTATTTATTTATTTTTTTTAACTGAATTAAAATCTATTACGTTTTATTACAAGTTACTCCTTAATAGGTTAACTCTTCAAATACGGATATTAGAAGAGTCATTCCCCTCTTTTTCGCTAATTTCTTTCATCTTCTTCTTCTTCTTCTTCTTCTTCTTCTTCTTCTTCTTCTTCTTCTTCTTCTTCTTCTTCTTCTACTTCTTTCGATAACTGATTAGAACTCATTTGCCTAACTCTATATAAGAAATAATCTACAACCTACATTTAGCGAACTATTTGCAACTTTGATGTTTACGGCTTAGAAAAGACCTGCTCAAAGGCAACGAAATCATCTATTAACTTAAGTCAAATAATTCACGGAACAAGACTTAACATACTTATAACAACATAGACATTTCCTGCTTTGAACATATTCGTTCAAAGACACTGGATTTGTCAATCTCATTAAATAAGTCACATAATACACCAACTCACTAATAGTTTTGTCACTTTTCGGGATTAATTTCTTGCTGGTTGCTCGAAAGTCACTTGAGCCAATATATATATATATATATATATATATATATATATATATATATATATATATATATATATATATATATATATATATATATATATATATATATATATATATATATATATAGATAGATAGATAGATATGATATATATGAATGTATGTATGTATGCATGTATATGTTTGAGTGTTGAGTGTGCACGTGCGTGTGTGTGTATGTGTGTGTGTGTGTGTGTGTGTGTGTGATCTCTCATGAGGAAAAATTGCAAATTAAGTTCCAGAGCAATAAAACTTGAAAACAGAATTCTTCTCAGAAATTAGGAATAAAAACTCATTTGCTCTTGCTATAATAACATTAATAATAATAATAATAATAATAATAATAATAATAATAATAATAATAATAATAATAATAATAATAATAATAATAATAATAAAAATAAATAAAAAACAACCAATAAAAAAATAAAAGAAAAAAATAATAATAATGATAAATTAATAATGAATAATAATATTACTAACACTAATGATAATGAGAAAAATAAGAATAATGATAATAATAACATAAGCTATTCAAGAATAATATAATTTTGAAAATATTAAACCAAAAACATTTTCAGTCTCGTTATCTCACAGTTTTCTATTTATTTATTTATTTTTTTCAATTTTTTTTTTTATTTTATTTTTTTTCCCCTCAAATAACTTAAATTAAACTGTAGAATATCTCTCCTATCCTTAAATCCTGAGATAAAAAAAACAATTTCCCTCTTGAAGAAACAATTGTCTCAAAACTTTGATGTATTCATACGCTGAAAGCTGTTGCCTCCTTCACACTTACAAACGCATCCTTAAATATGCAACATACTAGTTTTACTCCAGTTTGTTAGACAAAGTAAAATTATATATATATATATATATATATATATATATATATATATATATATATATATATATATATATATATATATATATATATATATATATATATATATATATATATATATATATATATATATATATATTAAACATTGAGGTTCAAAGAAAACCGCAGTGTTCTCCCCTAGCAGCCCCTTTTCAGAGAACTGTACTGTCATAATATTATTATTTAGATTATAATTATTATTGAATTTAGTAGTATAGGACCTACTTTTAAACTTTAAACCTGTAAATGAACCATTTACTGAATTAAGCTTTGTGAACTGAATTGAATTGATTTCTCTTTCTAATTTTTTTTTTTTAAGTTCACATCTCACGGGCATTGCTCTATTCGAGGAGAGGAACTTTTCTACGTAGTATATGCCTAGGATCCCCAAGTGGGTTCGAACCAGCGCCCTCAAATCCTATTTTAATCAGATCTTAAAGAGGTTCCAAAGCAAAGCAATTTTTTACACTCTCACTACGGACATTATAAACTAATGAATTTGATTCTTGGAAAATATCTCTATTTAATTTTAATATTTCAGTATTCCACGAAATTTAATTTTTATAATTCAATATTCCACGAAATTATTTTGAAAGCATCAAATCTTCAATGTTAATTATATTGCTCACTGAAATTATTCAGTATTCATTATGGTGAGTTTAATGTATTTTTAAACCATTCTTTCAAAAGTAATAACGTCATATTGACTCTGAACAATGCCTATCCTAAATTCTTTAACCATCAAAATTCCAAAATAGAGTATATTCTATCTCCTTCCTTTCTCTGAAATTATCATTTTAATTGATTACAATGTTCATAACAGACAGTGACTTTCTTCTAATTCTCAAAGTTCTCAAAATATTGCAGGCAAACTTCCTTTTCATTTTTCTATCCAAAAATAACCTTGAGTAGATGGTGAGTTCTCTTCTCATATCACTGATCCCCTTGCAGATTACTCCAACATTTTAGATCTTTCCTTAAATTCTAATCGCTACTACTAATTCTTATATTGTTAATCTCTTTCCCCAATCATTTTCTCATCTCTGTATCTTTCTTCTATCTCTTAAAGTCTTCCGAGGTAAATATACACGCCATGAGCCATTTTTGGCTCATAGGTCTCTCAAACTGATTGGACATACCGTCGTACTTGTATGATTACATAACTAATTTGATTATCTCTGACATAGCTGAGAAAATTACATTTATTCCTTTCAATTAAAACAGTAATAAATCTTGGTTTAAGCTGTGTTTGTTCTTGTTATTCGCCTCAGGAACTTTGCTTTGGTAAAATTGATAACATCAATCTCCAGAAATTTGGACTTGTTACACATCTTCCCGAATCGTGCAATAAACTTTCTGGTTCTTCTACTTCATGATCTTTCTGGCATTTTGCAAAAATTATCAACTCTAAAAATGCTTCTTCCTCCTTACATACTCCAGTTTTCTTTGACGACATCATTTCTGTTTTCCTTTTTACTAAATCTGAATTCCTCTTTCAAACTTCTCTAATCCACTTTTGACGATTCCTGAGCTATCCCTATTTCTCCACCACTACTCTAACTAATTTACGTCAGAGGTAGTTACTTCTACATATGTTATTTCTGTTTTCTATGTTCTTAGCAACAAGAAAGCATTCGATAAGGGTGTGGTCTTACCTGTAGTTTTTAGGATTTGTACTTCCGAGATTGCAAACTTCATACGTAAACTATCTCGTCTTAGAAGATCAAATTCAACCTTTCCTTCATGCTCAAAGAGTGAGCTTATTCAACCTATGTCGAAAAATGGGGTACTCCTCTCAACCATCTAACTATCGTCCTATATTTTTAACCTCTGTTCTTTCCAAAGTTTTATAATCTACCCAAATCAAAAAGATTTGGAAATACCTTAAATTTTTTTACATTTTCTCAGATCGTCAGTATGGCTTCCTCAATATACAGCACAAAGTTTTGATTTCTAAACTTCCCTCTTTCTGTATCTATCCTTCTCTTATTTTCTTTTCGGCCATTCTATAAGCAGCTGCTATAGATGGTCAACATTCATTTTTAAATCTACCAGTTAGTATTGCTCTTTCAGAGCTCAAGAGCTCTGTTCTTTCACCAAATCTTTTTATAATTTGAATTAATGTTCTCCTATTTGCAACATCGTCTCCTATGAACTCGTAGGTCGACGATTTCATCTTCCAGTTTGCTTTACAATATTAAAAAAAGTAATGATAAGAGGATGGTCTTCGAACAATGACATCTGATCTTTCTCGTATATCTGATTGAGAAAAAGATAATATGTTTTCAGTTCCTAAAAAACCAAGTTCCTTCATTTATCTACTCGTTATAATTTTCCCCATAAAATACATCTCTTTCGAAAACACACAACTCATATTTTCTGTTCTTAATATACTTGGCATTTCCTTTTGTTTCGCAAGGGTCACCATATTTTCCACAAAAAAGCAAGCTTCTAAGAGGTCAGGTGGTGTCCTAGAAGTTCTTCTCATCTTTCCAGTTGCTTGTTCTGTATATATGTTCTGTTATCTGGGTCGGTTTCGATCATTTTGTTTTCCTTGATGTAGGTTTTTTCAACGAATCGACTCTCTTTCTCTCACTACATCTCTCCAATCTCTTTCTAACTTTCGAATTGTAGTATCACCATTTTAAACCAATAATAAACAATATATATATATATATATATATATATATATATATATATATATATATATATATATATATATATATATATATATATATATATATATATATATATATATATATATATATATATATATATATATATATATATATATATATATATATATATATATATATATATATATATATATATATATATATATATATATATATATATATATATATATATTATATATATATATATATATATATATATTATATATATTATATTTTAAATTTTTTTTTTTTTTTTTTTTTTTTTTTTTTTTTTTTTTTTTTTTTTTTTTTCTTTTTTTTAAATTAAAACTTCACATCTTACAGGCATTTGCATCTTTTCTTTGTCTTGCTTTTTTGGAATCAGAGCTAACCTCAGGGCTCCTCTTTACATGTACTCCACTGGTAAAACCTGGAACACTATTTCTTCTTTTTAGTTTCCCCCTCTTCATTTCAATTATACACTTTCAAATGTCGAATATCGACTCCTGTCGGTCATTAATTTGACTAACGAATTGACAAATCTGGTGGAAGAGAATGTAGGACTCTGTACTTTTAATACCAGGGTATATATATATATATATATATATATATATATATATATATATATATATATATATATATATATATATATATATATATATATATATATATATATATATATATATATATATAACGATGGATGAAAATAATATCCTTATCAATAAAAAATACACAATTTTTATCATTTTACGATGAAAATCGAAAACTAAAATACGTAGAGTTTTGAGAAAACCTTTTGTAAATCAGTCCATAATATACTATAAATCTATATTTATACTGTGAAATCTAAACTGTACTGTAAATTTATATTTATACTGTGGCTCACATTTAGTACAACTTTTTAATAACGATTCTGGTTGAAAAGCTTAGTGAACTACATTAAACAAGGAATATTATAATAATGAAAGTATTTAAACTATTAAACAGCTTACCCTTACACTGTGCTTGTCGTATTTTTATGGATATATATATATATATATATATATATATATATATATATATATATATATATATATATATATATATATATATATATATATATATATATATAAGGTAAATCTGGGTGAGCACAGTATTTCTCAGCAGCGGAGCGCTCTTGGAGGTTGTGAACAGTACAAAACTGTGAAACCATTCGCCTTTCCGCACTGCACTTTTTTATAAATATATATACAACTGTACAGTATACCTGAATGCTGAAATTGTGTGTCGTACCCTGCAGCACAAGACCTCACTGCACCGGTGCGTTTCCTAACTGTAGTTAAGATAAGCATTATATTTCTATTTAGAACTTCAAATTTTTAAATGTTACTAAGCATTACCTATATTGCATTATTATTATTATTATTATTATTATTATTATTATTATTATTATTATTATTATTATTATTATTATTATTATTATTATTATTATTATTATTATTATTATTATTATTAATAATAGTTCATTATAATTTTTTTTTTTAAAAATAAATTAATATTAATATTGAATTTTTTACTGTTAGTTATTATTAATTATTAATATATTATTATTATTATTATTATTATTATTATTATTATTATTATTATTATTATTATTATTATTATTATTATTATCTATTTTTATTCTTATTGTTTTTATTGTCAGTATTATTATTGTTAGTTATTATTATTATTATTATTATTATTATTATTATTATTATTATTATTATTATTATTATTATTATTATTATCTAC
>SEYY01020785.1:30000-32500 GCA_009176605.1 Armadillidium nasatum | reverse complement strand
TGGGGCCAGCACTCGTCTCTATCTAGATCTGTCGTAAATAATTCCATCTGCCACCAACTGTTCCATCATAGGCAGCTGATGCGCCTCAGTGAATCCCGAACTGACTCCATTCATCTCTCATTTGTCTCCCTCTCGGTCTTCTTAATCTTGGCCTGCACTCTCACCTCCCTCTAGTCTCTCTCCCCTCCTGCATCCTCCACACGTGTCCCAACCATCTCAGTCTTGCTACATCTATCTTTTGATTAATTGGTTCAACCCCTATACTTTATCTAATTCTTTCGCTTCTTATCCTCTCCTTCCTGGTTCTTCCCACCATCAAACGCAACACCCTCATCTCTGTTGCTTGAATTCTGCTTTCTTCTCTTGTTGTCGCACTCCAAGTCTCCGTTCCATATTACAAAATTGAGGTTAGAGTACTTTCAAAAATTACTTTCTTTACTCCTATATCCATTCTTTTGTCTGCCAAGACTGGGTACAGCGCTCACACCATTCTTCCCGTATTTCTCCATCCAGTTGGTGATTTCCAGCATATTACTTCATTCCCTTGTGAATACTTTCTCCCTCCCCAAATATTCACATCTCTCTACCACAATCACCTCCTCGCCATGCACCTTCAGCACAAGCTCCTCTTCCTCTCCTCTTCCTCCCTTCTAATTATTAACAGTTCTGTCTTTTCAACATTCACGATCAATCCCACCTTTTTTAGCTTTTCAGCAAAACTTGTTATCACCTCTCTTAACTTTTCTCTATCTTGGCTCTCTCTCTCTCTCTCTCTCTCTCTCTCTCTCTCTATATATATATATATATATATATATATATATATATATATATATATATATATATATATATATATATATAATATATTATATATATATTATATCTCCTCTGGTGGGTAAAGACCAGAAAACTACTAATTTCACCAGAGTTGGGTCCATATCAGAACCTAATCGTTAAAATAGAAAAAGAGAGTGGTTCCAGACTTTACCAGTTGTTGTGTATATAAGATTAGGCATAACGGTTCAGTCTAGGATCAGACAGTTGAACGGAGAAAGGATAAGACTGTGTAGAATATCGTGTTACACCAATCGTGTTCTCAATGGAGGAGAAAAGCAACGGGATAGTTCAGAAGAGCAGTGTCCATTGTACTAGCGATTGTATATAGTGAGTTACGCAGCAGTTCTACGGGCAGAAAGAGACTGGAGAGAATTAGTGAGAAAGGAAGAGTTCTTAAGACGAAAAGCCAGACTCCACCTTGTCAAGGAGAGCTGTGTGAGTGGAACTACTCCGGATGTATGAGGCGTTTTCCATACAGGGAAGAACAACACCCCTATAAAGATAAAGCAACTGGATTGACGTAAAAAAATCACGAATGTGCAACAGAATACTCAACCTATTAGAAGCTTGTTTAGAAAGAGAAGTAATGTGATCCTTCCAAGAAAGACCACTAGAGATTATTAAGGACAGATGAAGGCTTGAGTTGCGTGCTTTCGAAGATGTTATAGTTTTGTAGAAGATAGTCTCGAGTAGAGATATGGAGGAATTGAGTTTTTGAGGCATTGAAAAAAAACAATGTTTTCTCTTCCTCTTCCTCAATTTCTTCCTCAGATATTCCAAGTCAACCTTTCTAGTGTCAAATAACTGTTGCTGGGAGGGGCGCCTTTCAAACTGAAAGGAGTAATGATTGGTGAGATCATCAGCATAGAATCGGATAGATGATGAAGTAATAGAGAGAAGCTTATTAATGAAAAGTTTAAAAAGTTTTGGGGATTGGACAGAATAAAGAGGAACACCACTATCAGCAGATTTAAAGTATGAACGGTGGCCGTCTACAACAGCAGCTATAGATCGATCAGAAAGAAAATCAAAGAGAAGGATAAATTCTGAAAGAGGGAAGTTTAGAAATCAAAGATTTGTACCAGTCCCTATCGAAAGCTTTCGAAATATCCAGCGCGATAGCAAAAGATTCAGCGAAATGCCGTAGAGTGGAAGACCAAGAGTCAGAGAGAATAGAAAGAGATCACCAGTACAGCGTTTCTTATGGAAGTCATACTAGCGATCAAAGATAAGATTTGAAGAATTGAGATGCTTCCAATTGAGATTTGAAAACTTTAAAAAGAACGCCGCTCCTCGAAGCATCTCTGAGGCTGCTTTGAGTTTATCCTTTTTTTTTTTTTTTTTTTTTTTTTTTTTTTTTTTTTTTTTTTTTTTTACAAAGGTATTTGACGAGTAATTGCTTGTAAATTTGGAACATGAGAAGGAAGTAGGGGGAAGGAGAAGTGGGAGCATAGACACTCCAATATGAGTCGAGGGTACATTAGAGACCCTCTGAGAAAGGTGAAAAGCGAAAAGGAACGAACCAAAGGGCTAGGAAGTGAAACGAAATGGTCTAGATTCTAGACCATACTGTCACTCCCCGGAGTATGCCTAATAAAGGGTACTTGCATCGCTTTGGAGGGCGATACGTTCTCCCCTACACACACACACACACACACACACACAC
>SEYY01020784.1:0-15093 GCA_009176605.1 Armadillidium nasatum | reverse complement strand
CCGGATCTCTTCTCTTCATCCACCTTGTAAACGCTTCATTTTTCGTCTTTATTACCTGTCTCACTTCTTCATTCCACCATATGGTCTTTTTCTTCCTACCCTTGATTGGCGACCTTCTCTGTAGGAGTAATTTAGAGAGAATGTGATATTGTATATGCTGAAATAGGTGGAATGTTGTAAGTGTTGGCTATGTTTTAAAGCGATATGTGAGTATTAACGTAATAATACACCTTGCCGTAAACTGTAATTAATTAATTAACTACAGAAAATCTCCTACTCTTATTCCAAACTTTGAAAGAGTCTCTGTAATTATTATTATTATTATCGTTATTATTATTTAGAATAACTGTTACCTATGATAATCGTAATTTTTTTATACTATATTATATATATATATATATATATATATATATATATATATATATATATATATATATATATATATATATATATATATATATATATATATATATATACCATCTAAAACCATTAAATAAAACAAAAACAACATTTTAAATCTGTTAAATTAATTATAATTCTAAGTTACCTGATCATTTCGTAAATAATTTTGTTATGGTAAATTTATTTCCAATTTTAAAGAAATTTTAGATCAAATATTATAATAAGAATTGTTAATTAAAGGATGTTTTTGTTCCACTAGAATTTCAATTTTTACTGTGTGTTTATATAAATCATATATTCCACATTAAAAGAAAATAAAAAATTTTGGCGAAGTTTAACAAAATTCTCATTGGTTAAATCTTTAAATGATAAATCCATCACCGCCATTTGTTTTTAAATGAATATGTGTATCAATAATGTTGGACGAACTCCTGTGGACGACTGTATATAAATAATAAAAAAAATAAAATTTTAAAAAAAAAAAATAAAAAAAATAATAAATATTATATATATATATATATATATATATATATATATATATATATATATATATATATATATATATATATATATATATATATATATATATATATATATATATATATATATATATATATATATATATATATATATATATATATATATATATATATATATATATATATATATATATATATATATATATATATATATATATATATATATATATATATATATATATTTCATTCTTAGAATTAATTACCTTTTTGAAAAAAATCCTGGTCTCTCTTATTTATTGAGTAGTCTTTGTTAAGCTTTGTATAAATTCCAGATTCGAAAAGTCTGTTTATTACTCTGGTAAAAGGTTCTGTGAGAGGCGAATATTTGTCAAAGACAAAACACAAGTAAAAATGATATACCTGCGATTAATATATATCACAATAATTATAAATATAATAATTATAAATAATTATAATACTAATGATGAAAATAAATTTATAGCATTATAATAGGAACAACAATAGTAATAATTATAATAACACTGATGATGATAATAAAAAATAACAATGTTAATAAAAATAAATAATAGCAGTAATAATAATAATAAAAGTAACAATAATGAAAATAAGAAATTTGAGTAATAATAATAATAATATTAAACTCGTAATATATTACTTATATTGGTAATAATAATAATAATTTTAATAAAAAATGATAAATTTACCTGATAGTAAATATATTGATGAAAATAATAATAATAATAACAAAATAATAATGATAGTCGTATTAAGGTTGCGCCAGTGGCAAAGCCAACTCACGCTCTTTCCTGTACCCGTTTAGGAGGGGAAATTGCCCTACGCTCTTCCCTCGTTCAATTTTAATCCCTTTAAATAGGTCATCTAATTAATTACCTTAATTCCTCAAGCTCAGTCACTTTTTACCATTTTTCACATACACCCACTGTCAGACACGTACCACTCTCCCCTTTGGCACTCTCCTCCTGGGTCCTACGCTCTTTCTTGAGATATTTTCAGCTTTTTTTTACCTTTTTCTAGCACGTGCCACCTTGGTTTGGCCACGCTCGTCGAAACGAAGAAATGTCAGTGTTTTCGACAGCTAGCAATGAGGGTAAGGACCCCTCGGTGATGACGTCACACACACGTGTGCATGCGCACACATATACACATTTATCAGACTTCGTAACATCATGGCACTGGGTCATCATGACACATTAACGTCGTCCATCCGCCATCTTGAATTTCTGTCCACGTAGATTTCGACGAAATTCTCCTGACCACCATAGCATAATTTTGAAATTTTCTCACCATTTTTTATCCGTCGGAGCGACATCTATTGAGTGAAAATTGAACTTCCAATATTCTCAAACCTGGATGCGAACTTTTTAAATTTCGAGACCAGGATTCAAAACCTTGCCTTCTGATTTGAAATCCATTACATTAGAGCATCAAACTAGATCATTCTTAGAAAGTGCAATTTTTTTTATTTTTGCAAAACTTTTTATTTCCCTTCTTTTTCCGTTATGATTTGGAATAATTTATTATTTTGTGGATTATATAATCACGCTTATTTCATCGTTGGCATCATTCATTGTTACATAATGATTATATAATGACATTACGTAACATTTTTACATACCAGTTACTATCATCAAATACATATTTGCCTTATTATTTTGACTTCATCAGCCTCGTGTGATTATGAATCCGAAGGAGTCACATGATCCACATTGACGTATCCTCCGGAAGGCCCCTCCAATCGCGGAACTTTTATTCGACAGCGGGGAATAACGCTGGTACGACAGCAAGTCGCTTATCAGGCGGGCGCTGAATACGCGGCGAGCGAACTCTTACAAATACACAAACACAATTATGAATGATAATTATTTAGACATTTCTTCTTCTTTAGTGAAATTTCTGAATATTAAAGATTAACGACTTTTTAGTAAAATCTGGCAACACTGTATATGCAATCGTGTTAATATCTAACATAATCATCATCAATTTAATAAGCATATATGTCTGAACAGCTGCCAGAAACTTCTTTTCCCTTTTTTTCCAATTTTTAACATCTAAGAATTTTCAGTAAGAACAGTATAAACATGTGTCTGTTACATCATAACCACGTGGCTGATATTTTTTTCGTAGCAAACCAAATCCTGATATTTCCTCTTTATAACTCGCTTAATTACATTTACTGAGTAACATAGCAACGTGATTACAGTGTCTGAACATATTGTTTTATATCTGCGACATCATCATATAGCAATACTTAATGTACTTATAAATACAAAATTCTAATTAGAAATTTTTCAAAACCTTAATTAGATTTTTATACATACAAATACATTATTACTTAATATTATGCATATAATTTCCATCTTCTGGCTCTATTGTTTAACGACGACATGTAGGCCCCTTTAAACTCGTAACTACGTTTTCTTAAATATTCATCCCTTTTTCTTCAAACTATAACTTAAAATTATTTTTAAAAAAAATCATATAACATTTTACATTTTTCTTTTCAAGATATAATTTTTAAAATTATTTTTAAACATTCTTTTCATTTTCTATATTCCTTTTTAAGCTATGACTTTGGAAAATTATTTTTAAATTGATATCAATCTACATTTTCTATAATTCTTTCAAGCTAAAACTTTTTAAATATTATTTTCAACCTTTTTAGTAATAAATTATTTTTTTATTTTAATCTTCTGTAATTTTTATTTTCAACCAAAAACTTTCTAAAATTTTTTTTGTAAAGCTTATAAGGAGTTTTCTATATCACATGCACGCACACTAACAAACACAAATTCACATAATTACACTCAAACATACTCACGCATAAACGTGTTCATGCCCATATGAATTCATACGTAAACGTATATATATATATATATATATATATATATATATATATATATATATATATATATATATATATATATATATATATATATATATATATATATATATATATATCGCGTACAAACACATACACATTCAAACATACACTCATTCAAACATACTCATAACCATGCATATATAAACTATATACACAGGCACACACATTGTCATTCAAACACCCTCATGCATAAACATTAATGCTCACATGAACTCATATATATATATATATATATATATATATATATATATATATATATATATATATATATATATATATATATATATATATATATAAACTCGCAAATAATCACTCAATCACACACAAACTCGAGCAAGTACGAGCACGCACTTATTTCTTAACAGTTAAACATTATGTTTTCCTCTCTCCGTTTTTATAAATTCATTCTTTTTCTGTTAAAGTCCTGTCACTTAAATTATTTGAAGAACAATTTTCCTTTGAACAACACCTTCACCAGAGTGACTTCTTAGTTCAAAACCATTTCTCGTTCCATGGAAGTCTTCACTCAATTTCTTCCATTTTGAAATTACCAACCTTTTACTTACAATCAAACCATTTTAATTCTTGCTATCTCAAATTTCCTTATTTCATCTCCATGTTTCAAAGATGGGTGTTATGTGTCTCCGATAACTATCCTCGTTTTTATTCTCACACAACACAAATTTTTAATTTATCTGATGGACATGCAAGGCAAGTAGAAGGAGAGTCTGATGTATTGGACGTACGTTTACACTATGACTTTACAAAAATCATTCATCTCACATACAGTCATACACGCATATGAAATTCTTGCAAGTTCGTACTCTAAACATCCATCAACTATCGTGGCTCTTTTTCACCATGCGGATTTTTATTGCCTTCTTGAATTTTGACCACGTAGTTTTTCATACCATATTCTAATTTTTCACCATCGATTCTTTGACTCAATCTCGAAATTTTAAAGATAACATCTTCACTTCATCCTTCCTGTTTTTTCTTCATTCATGACGTTCTCGTCAAGTGATATTCATCAACACTGGCAATGATCTAAATCTTCAACTATTTTCATCAACATGGATAAATCCACATGAACATTTATCATATATTTGAAACTTAAATTTTTTTAATTTCACAAACACGATAGAAACATATACATACCCACTGATAAATTTCCAAACAGAGTATTTAATAAGCGTGTAATCATACACAAAATAGTAAAACATTCATGAAAATTCTTATATCCCATTATATTCGTATACTCAAAGAGTATTTGAGCCTGATTTTTTCCTCGTGATGGCGTTCTATATCTTCGTAATCATCATTCTTCACGGTATTATATTTAAAAATATTCTTTCACATTATATATTAATCAAATATACACAATATTTATATTACATAATAAACGTACATTTACAGTTCATGATTATGAGCCTCTATGATATCATTACATTCTCATTGACTCAGAAGTTAATGATTCATTGATTCAAATACAATCAAATATACACCTATATCACATCTTATTCATTTGTTCTCAATATCCGGTTTTCCATTAATGTTACATCATACCATAGCATAATTTTTCACCATCGATTCTTTGACTCAATCTTGAAATTTTAAAGATACATCTTCACGTCAACCTTCCTGTTTTTTCTTCTTTTTTGACGTCCTCGTCACGTGATATCAGTCATCAACACTGTCCATAATCTAATCTTCAACTATTTTCTACCATTATGGATAACTCCAAATGAACTTTTATTGTCGTCAAGACCTGAATTTTAAAGCTTGGATCTATTTATTTTCTTAACTACGACGTGTTTAACCGTAAATAAATAATTCCACAACTTCAATTTTGTACACTATTAAAATTTCTTTTTTTAATAATAAATTTATTTTGTAATAAACTTTTTTTTATGTATAATAAAGTAAAAAACGTCGTAGAATGACTTTATACTCCTTTCATTTAATACATTAATATAAATCTTATTTTCCATTTCGTATAATAGTCTTGAGTCCAAAGTAACCAAGTCCGATTTTCATGTATGAGACGTCATATCAATCATTTAAAATATAATTCTTTATATTTACAAGGCTTCACATTGCGGTAATCATTTCTCTGAAGAGTATCATAAAAGTTATAGGGATTAAAACATATATTTATAGTGAGTCGTTAGGAGGGAGAGGAGTTGAGGGTTTAGATTGAAGGAAATACAAAATGTGGAGAGATATAAAAATCTTGGAGGAAGACGAGATAGCTAGCAGAATAGTACTATATCGTAGAGTACTTAGATCGGGTTACCCTGTTCTAAAAGACATACAAATAGGAGTGGAGGTGAAGAGGGTCATCTCTAAAGGAGTTCTGACACCAATACTACTGTATGTCCAGGCCTAGAATATGACAAAGAAAGATGAAAATAGAATGAAGGAAAAACTAGAATGGATAGTTAAAAACGAGAGAATCAGAGAATATGAAGGGATAAGACCTTTGATTAACAAAATAAATGTAGCAAGGTTGAGAGGGTGGTGACACGTGAAAAGATTGCACAGATTACTAAATTTACAAGAAGAAATTTAATATTCTCATTTCTCTCCTTCATGTGTATTGCGTGATCTACAAGAACAGAATGCACACTGAATTCCCAGTGTGAAGCAAAATTACTTTCAAGCTTATCTTAAGAGGAATAAATGAAAAGTCAAGAGTGTAATGAATTATAATCCATTCTCAAAGATGTCATCAGACTGTTTACGTCTATGCAAGCAAAAAGGAATTTTTACATTTTGAAAAACTGAGTCCAGTCTTTCTCTAGTTTCTATGTACAGACACTCTAATATTTTCTTCCCGGAAATGCTTCATCATTGTTTTTTTTTTTTGATAACCCCAAACCACGAACCAAATCATTTAGTTTATTTTGCGAAATTCCTTGTGTATTACGGATCGAGGTTCATTCTGGCGTAAAATTTTCCTGTAAATATTCAAGATGTTCTTTGTAATGTCTCCATGTTTTCATCGGGCTCTGAAACAACGTTTTGGCTGAATAAGAACAAGGAGATCATCTCTGTGGGTTACTGGTCTTATAACTGAAGTTATTTGGATTGGTAGATGATAGTTTGCTTCTTCTCTCTCGTTATTCCATGTTGCAGGGGAGACATCATGCAGAAATAAAAATCGCTAAATGTTTCGTCTTTTCATGGGAAAGGTTTAACATTGATAAAGGCATTGACTCTATTCTATTATTTAGTCAGACAGGGAGATTCTTACACAAAAATTACAGCAAATAGGTAATGACCAGAATTTGTCCTGGTCTCCTATTTCACAACCAGAATATTGGTAATATGCTCTCATTTTTAAAGAACTAATCTAATTCTTCTGAGATGCAAAGGTTACTTCACCACATTGCAAAAATTATCAACACTATTAACAAATATACGCAGCCTACTGAAATTTAATTATTCTGAAGTGAAGAAAAAATTCTTCAGGAATAAAATCACACACGATTTAGGTTTCTGTAGGCACAACAAAGGAAGTCTATTTCATCAAAATGGCTTTCCTTGGTATAAAAATGTTCAAAGATTAAGCCAGCCTAAATTTTTCAAACTCGGAATTTCTTTCTGAAAACAAGGAATTTTTCCAAAATTTCAAACAGATAACTTTTTCATTGAAATGAGGGAGAGAAAATGATAATTTTAAATGTCAGATTCTCTTTAACACATTTAAAAAAATAAGAATATGTTGCCAACGCACATTTTTTTTAAAGTTCAGAATTTCTATGGGAAAAATGGAATACTATTTCATACTAGAAAATAATTTTTTTCGTGAACAAAAGAGCTAACTGATAGCTTCAATGTAAAATTAATTCTTAACTCATTAAAACACTTAAGAAATAACCTTTTAAATCGAAAAAAATTTTCTTGCTCAATACTGATAAAGAAATAAAATGTGAAAAGTAATAATGAAAAAAATAATTGTAATAAAAATTATAAATATTATTATAAAATAAATATAATTTTTATGACAATGACTAATAATAATTATTTTGAAATGCTAAAAATAATAAAAAAAAAATAAAAATAATAATAATAATAATAATAATAATAATAATAATAATAATAATAATAATAATAATAATAATAATAAAAATAATAATAATAGTAACGACTACAAAAAAATAAAATAATAAATAAATAAATTATAATTATAATTTTAAGGAAATGAAGTTATAATAATAATAACAATAATAATAGTAATAGTAATAATACTAATAATAACAATAAGTAAAAAGTAAATAGATAAATCATAATAATTTTAAGGAAATGAAGTTATAATAATAATAATTTTAGTGTACAATAAATACGATTACAAAAAAAAATTATAAAAATAACAATTATAGTAATAATGAGTTATAAGAATAATAATAATCATAAGGAAAATAATAATAGCAAAATAATACTAATGTACCTTGTAGTAAACACAGTTACAATAATTTTCATTATAATAATGATAGTAATTATAGTAATAAAAATGGCAGTAATAATAAATTAGGTAATAATGATGATAACAGAAATAATAATAATAAAATAATACTAATTGTAATAATAATGTTTTCGCTTTCTAACTAACCTTGTCTTTTAAAAATTAGGATTTTCGTGTTATATTCTTTTGAAATTGAAAAAACTCAAGGGCTGTTTTCATTCCAATATAAACAAATTTTCCTTCAGAGAATTTCTTTAAAAAATGATCGTCATCAAACGAATTTACCACACCTTTTGCCAATATTAATTTAAAATCGCGATTTTCCATTTTTGTTAAAAGATCTTTGAGATATTTATTAAATGAAATCCTGATATATATATATATATATATATATATATATATATATATATATATATATATATATATATATATATATATATATATATATATATATATATATATATATATATATATATATATATATATATATATATATATATATATATATATAAAGGTATTGTGGATGATGTAATGAATAATTATCTTACCTTCAATTTTTTACTTCGCTTTAAACAGATAATATAGACGAAGCGAATTTTAGTGATGACAAACACAATTTTTTAAATGTATTAAAAAGTGGGACAGAGAACCTACGGTCTCCGTACCTGAACTTAAGGATGGCGCCAAATTGAAAGCAACAACAAAAAGAGACTAGTTCTTACCACATAAGATTTGGAAATACTTTAATTCTTCTAATCTTATCTTCTGATCGTCAGTATGACTATCGTTAAGAACACTTTACTGGTAATCTTTCCCTTCTTTACGACCCTTGGTTCTTCGCTCTTCGTTGAATCTTTCGCTGTGGCGCTAGAAATATTGAAAGTCTTCGATAAAGTCTGACACAAAGCCTTAATTTCCAAACTTCTCTCTTTCGGAATATATCCTTCTCTCTAATTTGCTTTCTGATCGTTCTATAGCAGCTGTTGTAGACGGTCACCGTTGTTCTTTAAATCTATAAATATTGGTGTTTCTCAGGATTCTGTCCTACCCCCAACTCTCTTTCTACTTTTCATTAATGACTTTCTCTCTATTATTTTATCACCTATCCGCTCCTATGCTGATAAATCCCCCCTTTATTACTCCTTTCACCTTGAAAGACGCCACTCCCAACAGCAGTTAGATGTCGCAAGAGAGGTGACCTTGGAACAACTGATCTCTGATCTTTCTCGTATTTCAAACTGGGGCAGAGAAAACATGGTCGCTTTCAATGCCTCAAAAGCTCAGTTCCTGTATCTCTCCACAATCTTCCACACAACTATGATGTTTTCTTCGAAAACACACTTCTCAAAAATTCTCCAATTCTCAATATTCTGTGTTTCTTTTTCTCCTGATCTTTCTTGGAAGGATCACATTACTTTTCTTCCTAAACAAGCTTCTAAGAGGATGGGTGTTGTAAACGAATTCGTGATTTTTTTACGAAATCCCAGTTGTTTGCTTTCTATAATGGTGTTGTTCTCCCTATATGGAGTACGCCTTGCACATCTGGGGTGGTTCCATACATACAACTCTTCTCGAAAAGGTGAAGTCTAGGGTTTTTCGTCTTATAAACTCTCTTGCTCTTACTAACTCTCTCTAATCTCTTCCTACCAATTGTATTGTGCGTTACTATCTCCCAATACTATCGCTATTACAACGGACACTGCTCTTCTGAAATCTCACGTCGTATACCTCCTAAATTGAGAAGGGCTCCTACAACTCGACTTTCTACGCAGTCTTATCTTTTCAGTCCAAAACTCTGACCCCAGGCTAAACCGCTATGCTCAATCTTCCATGTACTCTGCTGGTAAAGTCTGGAACACACTCCCATTATCTGTTTTCCCAACTTCCTTTGAATTGTACACTTTTAAATGCCATTTATTGAGTTACGTCGGCCATTGGTGACCAGATTTCAGACTTTTTCCCAGAGTCTAGTGGAAATTGGTAAGCCTCTATCCTTTGCCCACCTGCTTATATATATATATATATATATATATATATATAATATATATATATATATATATATATATATATATATATATATATATATATTATATATATATATATATATATATATATAAATATAAAATAATATATATATATATATATATTATATATATATATATATATATATATATATATATATATAATATATATATATATATATATATATATATATATATATATATATATATATATATATACTTTTTCCCAGAGTCTAGTGGAAATTGGTAAGCCTCTATCCTTTGCCCACCTGCTTACATATATATATATATATATATATATATATATATATATATATATATATATATATATATATATATATATATATATATATATATATATATATATATATATATATATATATATATATATATATATAAAGTAGAAAGAGTAAATAAAATTGATGTTTAAATAAAATACAGAGGCAAAGATGAAAGATGACGAAATTTGCTTCAGTGATGTGTATTACTAGAGACAGATATAAACACTGCAGCATAAACACCATAATAAACTTCTTAATTACTAACATGTTGAATAAAAAAATTAAATGAGAAACATAAAAGCAAGTTTATGAGTGAAGACTTACCCTATTCCTGATTTTAAAACATCTTTAACAGTTTCCATTCTACGAGGATATTTTGGTAGCGTTAAATGAGAAATCAAATTTGCAGAATAAAGATTAGTCATCAAAAACGAGAAAAGTATCCAGGTTATCAGCCAGAGTTTAAACCATGATTTTTTAGAGATAATTTCCAAGTCTTGTCGGAGAAGAATTTTGAACAGCTAAAATAAATTTTTTTTAGTTAGGATAAAATAGATGCTAAACGAATATTAAATTTCACCAATTCTACTTCTTTATTATCTATATTTGTTTTCTATTCAAAAATTTTGGCATAAAAATAAAACTTTGTTCGACAGGTTCTTCAATGTTTAGTTAAATACCTATTTTATAGTATATATATATATATATATATATATATATATATATATATATATATATATATATATATATATATATATATATATATATATATATATATATATATATATATATATATATATATATATATATATATATATATATATATATATATATATATATATATATATATATATATATATATATATATATATATATATATATATATATATATATATATATATATATATATATATATATATATATATATATATATATATATATATATATTGCAATGTTTTCAGTTTTGGCTAAGAGGCAACCTTTACAAAGTGGTAAGGACATGCTTAAACTCTCAAGAAACTGTTCAAAAAGTTATCTAAAAATAACTGGCATATATATATATATATATATATATATATATATATATATATATATATATATATATATATATATATATATATATATATATATATATATATATATATATATATATATATATATATATATATATATATATATATATATATATATATATATATATATATATATATATATATATATATATATATATATATATATATATATATATATATATATATATATATATATATATATATATATATATATATATATATATATATTTATATATATAGGGGGAGGGGAGTAGAGCTCCCGAGGCGATGAGATTACCCCCATTGGGTATATGGGATGCTAAGGGTACTTCCCATCTCATCCCGGTACCCATTGGTTCGTTCCATTTCGCGCTCACCTTCTTCTAAATTGGATTAAACTCTCCTTCACACACAAACAACATTAATACAGACACCCTTTAAAAAAAGCTTAAAATGATAGCCTCAACAGAAGTTCCCTCGGAGAAGCCCCAGGGTGCGGCTTCCAAATATAGCCCCTCATCCACCCCTTCCCCCATCACAACGTATGAGCTGGTGGCCTCCGGTGATGGGGATAGTGCCACTAAGGAACAGCTGCCGGCTTGTCCTAATACACGGTCTATTTTTTTCATCAATTTCTGCAGCATTCGCGGTCTGCACTCTAATTTCCACTTTATTGAACATCACCTCTCTTCTTCTAGACCTCACCTCTTATTCTTAACCGAAATTCAGATATTTGAGCTTTCTGATAGCAAACCCTATTCTGTTTCTTCCTACTGTCTCTATCCTCAATTTTCAGCTAAAGGCGGTTGTTGTGAATACGTGCGCAACGATATCGTTTGTCCTCTTGTCTCTAATTTCTAGTCTTTCGAATTTTCCACCTTATGGCTTAGGCTTTCTTGCCATTCTACGACTAAATTCATTTGTTCTGTTTATTTATCTCCTAATTCTACTGACTATCCTAAATTCTTCTACTACTTAAACTCCAAAATAGAGCACGTTCTCTCTTTTTCTCCTTTCTCTGAAATCATCATATTAGGTGATTTCAATGTTCACCACCGCCAATGGCTTTCATCTAGTTCTCATGATACAGCTGGTGAACGTGCTTTCCATTTCGCTATCCAAAACGACCTTGAGCAGTTGGTGCAGCTCCCTACTCGTATCCCTGATCGTCTTGGAGATGAACACAACATTCTAGACCTTTTCCTAACTTCTAATCCTTCTCCTTATACTGTTAAGCTCTTTCCTCCTCTGGGTTCCTCCGATCACCTTCTTATCTCTGTATCTTCTTCTATCTCTTCAAGTCTTCCGCATTAAAGAGCCAGTTCTATTGAAAGGAAAAGTTTGTGGTACTTCGGTGCCGCAAGCTGGTCGGACTTGCGGTCGTACTTCTTCGATTTCCCGTGGAATGATTATTGATTCCGTGGGATGGGTCCCTCGGAGTGTGCAGAGCGCATTACCGAGGTGATTCACTCTGGCATGGAGGCGTACATTCCATATTCTTTCCCTTCTACTAAACCTAACAAACCTTGGTTTAACTCTACTTGTTCTCGCGCTATCCGCTGCAGGGATACTGCCTTCAGGGATTACCGTCGTCTTTAAACTCCAAAAACTCACGCTACTTATATTTCATCACGGAATCGTGCAAAATCTATCCTTCGTAACACTAAAAACTCATTTCTCCGTAGAAAATGGAATAATCTTTCTGGTTCCTCTTCTTCACGTTCTTTCTGGCATTTTGCAAAAAATGTCAACTCTAATTTTGCTTCTTCCTCTTTCCCTTCTTTAATATCTTCCAACGGTACAACGGCTATTTTACCTTCTTCTAAAGCTGATCTCTTTGCTCAAACTTTTGCCTCTAATTCAACCCTAGACGATTATGGAGCTGTTCCTCCTCATTCAACCCCCTCTAACTCAATTATGCCTAAAATTAAATTCTTCTAAAGATGTCATTTCTGCTCTCTCTGAGCTTAATACTAAGAAGGCGTAAGGTCCCGATGGTATTCCTCCTGTGGTTCTCAAAACTTGTGCTTCCGAGCTTGCATCCTGCCTCGGTAAACTATTCTTCTTTGCCTCTCTACTTCAACCTTCCCTTCTTGCTGGAAATGTGCTTTCATTCAGCCTGTGCCGAAGAAGGGGGACCCCTCTAAACACTCCAACTAACGTCCTATTTCTTTGAGCTCCGTTCTCTCTAAAGTTTTCGAATCTATCCTTAAGAGGAAGATTTGGAAACATCTCAATTCTTCTAATCTTATCTCAGATCGCCAGTATTGCTTTCGTAAGAAACGCTCTACTGGTGATCTTCTTTCCCTTCTCTCTGACTCTTGGTCCTCCGCTCTTTGGCATTTCGGTGAATCTTTTGCTGTCACGCTGGACATATAGAAAGCTTTCGATAGTGTCTGGCACAAAGCTTTGATATCTAAACTTCCCTCTTTCGATATCCATCTTTCTCTCTGTGGCCATCTCTCTAATTTCCTTTCCGGTCGTTCTATAGCAGCTGTTGTAGACGGCCACCGTTCTTCCTTTAAATCTATTAATAGTGGTGTTCTTCAGGGTTCAGTCCTATCCTCAACACTTTTTCTACTTTTCATTAATGACCTTCTCTCTATTATCTCATCTCCTATCCACTCATATGCTGATGACTCCACCCTTCATTATTCCTTCCAGTTCGAAAAACGTCCCACCCAACAGAAGTGATAGACTCGAGAAAGGTAGCCTTGGAGCAGCTAACCTCTGATCTTTCACTTATTTCAAATTGGGGCAGAGAAAACATGGTTTTTTTCAATGCCTGAAAAACCAAATTCCTTCATCTCTCCACTCGACACAATCTTCCACACAACTATGATATCTTCTTCGAAAACACACAACTCAAGCCTTCATCTGTTCTTAATATTCTTGGTTTTTCTTTTTCTCGTGATCTTTTTTGGAAAGATCACATTACTTCTCTTTCTAAACAAGCTTCTAAGAGGTTGTGTATTTTGAAGCGCCTTCAGAATTACTTCACGCCACCCCAGTTGCTTGCTCTGTATAGGGGTGTTATTCGCCCCTGTATGGAGTACGCTTCGCACATCTGGGGTGGTTCCACATATACAGCTCTCTTAGAGAAGGTGGAGTCTAGGGCATTTCGTCTCATCAACTCTCCTGGTCTTACTAACTCTCTCCAATCTCTTTCTGCCCGTCGAATTGTTGCGTCACTCTCTCTTTACTATCGCTATTACAACAGACATTACAGAAGAGCTTGTGCGACACGCCTTTCTACACAATCTCATCCTTTCTCTGTCCAACTCTTCGACCCTAGACTTAACCGCTATGGTCAATCTTACATATACTCTACTGGTAAAGTCTGGAACACGCTCCCTTCATCTGTTTTCAAAACTTCCTTTGACTTGCATACTTTCAAACGCCGTGTATCTGGACACGTCGGCCTTCATCGACCATGAAATAAATCTGTCCCGGGTCCGGTGGAATTT
>SEYY01020783.1:62500-67500 GCA_009176605.1 Armadillidium nasatum | reverse complement strand
TTCCTTCTGCCACTCTGTTCTTTATTCCTTTTTCCGTCCCACCCTTACCTTCCACCCAACATTTCTAGATATTTGAATTCATTCACCTCCTCAAGTTTCCATTCTCACACTTCTACAAATCAATTCCTCCCTCCACATTTCCTCATCCCCACCTCCAATCCTCATAACTTTATTCTTCGCTGGATTGAATTTCAATCTCGTGTTTGCACATTTCCCTTCAAACTCTCTCACAAGTATTCTCATCTTTTCTCCAGATTCTGCCACCAACACATGCCGCATCATCTGCAAAAAGTAAAACATTCACTTCACATTCACACTCCATATTTCTCAACGTAATACTCCTCCTTCTCTCTCCATTTTTCTAAGTAAACCATTCATCAACAGATTAAATAACATGGAGATATTACAAACCCCTGTCTCAATCCCACTCCTATGCTAAACCAATCCGATAGTTCTCTCTTCACCCTCACTCTTGATCTACAATTCGCATATATATATATAATATATATATATATATATATATATATATATATATATATATATATAATATATATATATATATATATATATATATATATATATATATATTAGTGATGGATCGGATCTCATATTTTCTATTTGCGGATGCGGATGCGGATTGTCGAATTTTTCGGATGATGCGGATCGGATGTTGAATTTTTGAAAGTCAAGTGCGGATGCGGATGCGGATGCTGTTGTTGAATTTTCGAAAATGCGGATGCGGATGCGGATGTTGAATTTTCGAAATGCGGATGCGAATTTTTGAGAAGTGTGGATGCGGATGCGGATGTTGATTTTTGTGCGGATGTTCCGCATCCGCGCATGCGGATGCGGATGCCATCACTAATATATATATATATATATATATAATATATATATATATAATATATATATATATATATATATATATATATATATATATATATATATATATATATATATATATATATATATATATATATATATATATATATATATATATATATATATATATATATATATATATATATATATATAATATATATATATATATATATATATATATATATATATATATATATATATATATATATATATATATATATATATATATATATATTAGGGATGGAGTGAAGTATCGTATCGTATCGGGTATCGGTATGGTATCGGCAAGTATCGGCGATACCGGTATCGGTATCGGTATCGGTATCGACCTTTTCAGTATCGGTATCGGTATCGGCAAATTTTTGGATAAGAGTAAAGTATCGGTATCGTATCGGTATCGGTAGTAGTATCGGCATATTTCCCGATACCGATACCGGTATCGGTATCGGTATCGGTATCTGGTAATTTTTAGGTATCGGTATCGGTATCGGTATCGGTAAAAATTTTGGTATCGCTCCATCCCTAATATATATATATATATATATATATATATATATATATATATATATATATATATATATATATATATATATATTATATATATATATATATATATATATATATATAAATATATATATATATATTCACAATACACTGACATAATGTTCAAATGAAACAAAAAAAGATTTGAGTTTTGGATATCACTTCTAAATATTTCAGAAACTGAAGACAACATATATCCATCTCTAAAGGAGAAGTTAGGACAAACCTTGGATAGTTGGGCTGCAGTAAATGTTCACCACAGTACCCCTCTCACTAGAAACCTGTTTCCAAGTGAATACCAGGAGGTCTGGGTGGACTTGTTTATTATAATAGCTCAGCGGACGTGGAGAGGTTGTTTAGTCAAAGCTCTGACATTTAAAGACCAAAGAGGGCAGCCATGGCATCCAGCAATTTTGAAAAATTTATCTTTATGAAAGGGAATTTGAACCTGTTTAGAATACAAGAGGAGAGCTACGAGGAGGAAGAGATCACAGATAATTGAATAAATAAGATTAAAATCTTTCTCATTTTTTGTTATATATTTGCATCTTTCAAATAAAATTTAAATATAATTCTTCTTTACATACTTGCGCTCTATTTTTTTCCTTTTTACGATCCTAAATTTGCGCTTTTAAATTTTTTTTTGATATGAGGACATGTGCGATTTTGCTCTTTTGAGCTTTTGCGTTTTTGCGCTTAAGGACTAAATTTTTGAAAAAAATGTGCTCATTTGCGCTTTGCGCTTTTTCCAATTTGCGCTCTAAATTTAAAATTTGCTGCCCACCTCTGATATATATATATATATATATATATATATATATATATATATATATATATATATATATATATATATATATATATATAATATATATAGTATATATATATATATATATATATATATATATATATATATATATATAATAATATAATATATATATATATATATATATATATATATATATATATATATATATATATATATATATATATATATATATATATATATATATATATATATATATATATATATATATATATATAATATATATATATATATATATATATATATATATATATATATATATATATATATATATATATATATATATATATATATATATATATACTATATATATATATATATATATATATATATATATATATATATATATATATATATATATATATATATTTTCTCACTTTCTCACCTTTCTCACCAGACTCCTGTAAACGTTGTACGTTTGTCAGTTGTTCCGGACGAAACCCCTCCACCACGCACGGTCCTCATAGATTCCAGACTCCTCTATCTCCTCCACCTCGCGTCCTCTTCTCTCGACGGCCGTCCTAACGTTATCACTCCATCTGACTCTTGGTTGCCCCACACTACGTCTTCCATTCGGCCTCCATCTGTATATATATATATATATATATATATATTATATATATATATATATATATATATATATATATATATATATATATATATATATATATATAATATATATATATATTATATATATATATATATATATATATATATATATATATATATATATATATATATATATATATATATATATATATATATATATATATATATATATATATATATATATATATATATATATATATATATATATATATATATATAATATATATATATATATATATATATATATATATATATATATATATATATATATATATATATATATATATATAATATATATATATATATATATATATATATATATATAATATATATATATATATATATATATATATATATATATATATATATATATATATATATATATATATATATGCAAATAGAATTAAAACATAAGATGATGTTAAAGAAAGTTTGAATCATTTTCAATTAAATATTTGCATGTTTTATGTAAATATTAATAACAATAATTTTCAAAAGAAAGTGAAGGTTAGAAAAAATTTTCTCATACGCACACTGTAAAATAACATATATATATATATATATATATATATATATATATATATATATATATATATATATATATATATATATATATATATATATATATATATATATATATATATATATATATATATATATATATAATATATATATATATATATATATATATATATATATATATATATATATATATATATATATATATAATATATATATATATATATATATATATATATATATATATATATATATATATATATATATATATATATATATATATATATATATATATATATATATATATATATATATATATATATATATATATATATATATATATATATATATATATATATATATATATATATATATATATATATATATATGGGTGTGTGTGTGTGAATGTTGTATGTGTATTAACCCGATCAATGTTTTTGCTTCATGTTACTAAGAAAGTATACATACTAGAAACTTTGGACATTTAATTGTGCGAACGTTTTTTTGTTGTTTATATATGGCTTAGGTATAGAATGTTTCTGAGTTTCGATATTTTTTATATCGATATTTTGAAATTTCGATTTTAATCGGTATCTCATTGCAACGTTTTTGTATAGGTTAGGCCTGTATTTTACGGCAACTTCGGTAGTTCAGGTTATGATAAGTCGAACTAGGTACGCTAGAAAACTAAATAATAATAATTATAAAAATAATTAGAATAATATTTGAATAGGCATATCGATGTTTCGATATATCGATATTTTCAAAACATCGAAACTCAGAAACATTCTATACCTTTACCTTTATATATATATATATATATATATATATATATATATATATATATATATATATATATATATATATATATATATATATATATATATATATATATATATATATATATATATATATATATATATATATATATATATATATATATATATATATATATATATATATATATATATATATATATATATATATATATATATATATATATATATATATATATATATATATATATATATATATATATATATATATATATATATATATATATAATATATATAATATATATATATATTATATATATATATAAGAAGAAAAAATTTCGCTTACCTAAATGCAACTAAACAGCATTCACACCACACACACACACATATGCATATATATATATATATATATATATATATATATATATATATATATATATATATATATATATATATATATATATATATATATATATATATATGTATGTATATATGTATAGGCCTACAAAAAGAACTTCAATATTCGATTACACAAATTACAAAGATGTCTGGTTACACATACGACTGCAGTTTCACTTGTTTAATTCAATTTTACCATATAACAAGTTCTGCACACGTGCACAGAAAACCTTATAATAAATTAAGGTACAAAATAGCATTCATTCCTACGAAGGCAAATATCTTATGAGATCGATATTAAAAAATTTCTTTCTCAGCTTGGTACCCTATCGCATTGAACTCGAATTCAGAGAAAGTAAACTCTCTCTCTCATAGCCTGCTTAATTCAAATCTCTCTAATTCAACATTTGCAATATGAAGGAATAGGTACTGGGTACATTGTTTCACTC
>SEYY01020783.1:45000-47500 GCA_009176605.1 Armadillidium nasatum | reverse complement strand
ATATATATATATATATATATATATATATATATATATATATATATATATATATATATATATATATATATATATATATATATATATATATATATATATATATATATATATATTATATATATATATATATATATATATAGGAATACAAAGTTAAGATACTCAAGACACTCAAGCTCCCTTCTAAGAAGCGGATAAGTGAATAATATTAAATAATATAAGCAATTTTTATAATCTCTACCTTTACGTTAGTTATCACTGAATTATTAATGTTATTATCTTTTTATTATTAATATTATTATTATTATTATTATTATTATTATTATTATTATTATTATTATTATTATTATTATTATTATTCATTATTATCATCATTATCATCATTATTATTATTATTATTATTATTATTATTATTATTATTATTATTATTATTATTATTATAATTACTAGCATTATAAATATTATTAATATTATAAAACTTTCACTGCTGCTTTTATCATTTATTAAGCGAGCATGTGTTAATTACGGCAATTATTAGATATTTCGTCGCCCTAATTATCAAGTTATTTATTTTATTACCTTCTATGCCTAATTTTTTTGCCCTTTTTTCCTTTATGTTCTTTATTAACTCATTCATTTAAAGACCTTTGCGTGTGTGTGTGTGTGTGTGTGTGTGTGTGTGTGTGTGTGTGTGTGTAGGTGTATGTGTTCAAATATGCATTTGTGTATGTGTGTGTGTGTGTTTATGTGTTTGTGCATTTTGAGGCGTATGTGTTCAAGTGTGTATTTGTGTGTGTCTGTGTGTTTGTGCATTTTGAGGCGCACAAGCGCGTTTTCGGTATTTTAAAACCCCTGCAATTGATTTCGTATAAATTTAATTCCAATCATTAGCAGAAGTTTTCTGAGACTTTAAATTGCATTCTCTCTCCTTTATTTATTTCATAATTACTGAAAATAAATTTCACACTTCTTCCCATCTGCTCTATATATATATATATATATATATATATATATATATATATATATATATATATATATATATATATAGTATATATTATATATATATATATATATATATATATATATATATATATATATATATATATATATATATATATATATATATATATATATATATATATATATATATATATATATATATATATATATATATATATATATATATATATATATATATAATGTTGTATTATTTCTGAATTATTACACTGGTGTGCAGTATTTAAAGGTCTAAGGTTTATTATCGGTTTTGATATGTTTTTTGCATTCAGAATTCAAAAATGCATCTCATTTTTCTCTATGAGGTCAAGTTTTTGTGCTATTTATATTTTTAGTGAAAATAACTATGAAAACGATTGATTTAAAATTGACAACATTTTTATTATCAAATATTAACAAATCGCTTATACGAAAATTTACAAAATATATATAAAAATATGTGAACAATCACAATCAATGTAAAAATAAGAAATAAGAAGACAAAGGGGAATAATTATTGTGAAATAAATGATTGTCGTAAGAATTTTCGCGTATGTTTCGTTTTTGGAATGTCTCTTTTGAGACACTAGCAGTATTCCGCAAGTTTGCTTAGTACCTCTCTTCCATTACACGAATATCCTGATGGAACAGTTCTCCTTGTTCCTCGCTAAAGTCACCATAGTGAAGAAAATGCAACTTTATGGACATGTGCGCACAAAGAGCCAGGAAGCTCTACAAAAGTTCTTCCTCAATATGTTTACACTCTTGACTTTGGTGATTGCCTAGAAAGTTCTTCACAAAAAAATATGAATGAGAGCCAGGCATCTCTCTCATTTCTTTCCATACTTTTGTTGATTGCCGGATCTTTCAGATGTTACTTATTAAAAACAACTGTTCTCAGCTTTGCCTCGCTTACGCCTGGTAATTTTTCCCTCAGGAAAGCGAAAACTGTACCCTCTACAGTCAGTGATTTGACAAATTTTCCATAATTCCAAGCTTGATATGCAGCGGTGGAGGTAGAACCTTCCGACTATCCACTATAGAGCGTGGGACACACCGTTGTGGGAACCGGGTTTTAAACATGACTTGCTGGTCAGTCTCGTAGTACATAGTGTTGTTTGTTGCTCGGCTATCCCACAGACATAGGAAGTATATTGCCGCATTTCTTCGTAACGACTGCGATACTATGAAAATGTCGTTCCAGGAGCTAATAAATTCTTTTCACGAAGTCATGACCATGAGCAACTGGGCTGATTCTTTCTACAAGCACGAATATCGTATTAAATCGCTTAACTCCGCTTTGCTTAAGGGTTTAAGTTGATTTGTCTCACCCGTGGGTTAATATGCATTGATGTCATCCATAGGTTAACCTTCCTTGTATTCATCGGCATCAGACGATGACTCTGTTCCCAAATTTTGAGGCAGAAATGGAATTGGGATTCCTGGTCAATGAGCTACCGTTTTAATAGTAGAAAGCACATTCGGGTACTTTAGATGCTTCTTATTTTAT
>SEYY01020783.1:17500-20000 GCA_009176605.1 Armadillidium nasatum | reverse complement strand
CTGCTTTAGAAAACTATTTCGTCTTTTTTTTTCTACCTCAGTCTTCCCTCCTTTATGGACAGTTGAGCTCATTCAGCCTGTGCCTAAGAAAGGGGATCCCACTCAACCATCCAACTATCGTCACATTATTTTGACCTGAAGTTTTGGATTCTATCCTAACAAGAAAATTTGGAAACATCTCAATTCTTCTAATCTTATCTCTGATCGCCTGAATGGCTTTCGAAAAAAGACGCTCTACTGGTGATCTTCTTTCCCTTCTCTCTGACTCTTGGTCCTCAGTTCTTAGGCACTTCGGTGAATCTTCTGCTCTCGCCTGGAGATATCGAAAGCCTTTGATAGAGTCTGGCACTAAGCTTTGATTTCTAAACGTGCCTCTTTCGAAATCTATCATTCATTATTTGATCTATCTGAATTCCTTTCCGATCGTTCTATAGTAGCTGTTGTAGACGGCCAACGTTCATCTTAAATCTATAAATAGTGGTGTTCCTCAGGGTTCTGTCCTATCCCCAAAACTTTTTCTACTTCTCATTAATGACCTTCTCTCTATTACTGCATCTCCTATCCACTCCTATGCTGATGACTCCACCCTTCATTACAGTTCCTCCCAATATTAGTTAATAGACTCGATTGGGAAGAGAAAATACGGTAGTTTTCAGTGCATCAAAAATTCAGTTCTTCCATCTCTCTACTCGACACAATCTTTCACACAGCTATAATATCTTCTTCGAAAATACGGTGCTCAACCCTTCATCTGTTCTTAAAATTTCAAATTGGATTGAAGACCTCGAATGCTGCAGAAATTAATGAAAACACACACACACACACACACACACACACACATATATATATATATATATATATATATATATATATATATATATATATATATATATATATATATATATATATATATATATATATATATATATATATATATATATAAAGAAATTAAACCATTAGAAAATATTTATTACGTGCTGATTAAACATTACTTAAGTGCTTCCCGGAAATGTTTTAAATAATTCTTAATTAGTACTTTCTCTTCGATGATAATATAATATATATATATATATATATATATATATATATATATATATATATATATATATATATATATATATATATATATATATATATATATATATATGCACAGGTGAGAAAAAGAATGGATGTTTTTGAAACGAAGAAACTGAGGGAGATTTGAGAGTTACGGAGGAAAGATAGAATTAGAAACGAAAGAATAAGGGCAATGTGTAGATGGAGGAGGGTAATAGTGGGTAGAGCGAAGGGTGAGTTAAGGTGGTTTGAGCATATATGTAGAACGAATGAGGGTAGGATAAAGGTAGGTAGAATTCTGAGATCCGAGGTGGAGGGTTGTAAGAGGAGGGGAAAGCCATAGTGGGGATGGAGTGATGGAGTGAAGGAGATTTTGCTGTTGAGGAGTTTAAGTAAGTGTGGAAGGGAGTAGGAGAGTTGCCGAGGACAGAGGGAGATGGAGTTTGTAGTGATGGGGGGTGGAGGAAAGAATATGAGTATGTATGAGGGAATTTCGAAGGTACCACTCAACGTAAATAGGAAAGGATATATATATATATATATAAGCTTTATATATATATATATATATATATATATATATATATATATATATATATATATATATATATATATATATATATATATATATATATATATATATATATATATATATATATATATATATATATATATATATATATATATATATATATATATATATATATATATATATATATATATATATATATATATATATATATATATATATATATATATATATATATATATATATATATATATATATATATATATATATATATATATATATATATATATATATATATATATATATATATATATATATATATATATATATATATATATATGTAGTAAAGAGTGAAGTTGGTGAGTTAATACAAGGTTAGAGAGAGGTAGGAGACAGATGGAGAATGTACTTTTGTGAATGAATGGTAGTATAGTGATTGGAGAGGGAGGAGTAGTAAGGAATAATGATGAGGTAGTGACTGGGGAAGAGGAGAGGAGTATAGTAGGGAAGGAGTGAAAGTAGCGATAAGAAAGTTGAAAAAGGGAAAGTCGGCAGGGACAGACAATATAAATAGCAACATGATAAGGGAGGGAGCTGGAGAGATGGTTGATTAGCTGTTTAGAATGTTTAATGTGTGTTGGGGAGAAGGGAGAGTTCTTTAGAAATGGTGGATGCATGAATAGCGCCTATATGTAAAAATTACAGGAGTAAAAGTTTATTGAGTTTGAGAGAGAAGATTTATGGGAGGGTATTAGTGACAAGAGTGAAAAAAAATTGACAAGAGAGGGGGTGATATATGAACAAGTGGTTTTGGAGAGGATAGGCGTTGAATTGGCGTTTACATTGAGAAAGATTGGTGAGAAGCTGCATGAAAAAGGGAAAGTATGGTGAGCATGCTTTAAATATTTGGAGAAAGAG
>SEYY01020782.1:65000-70361 GCA_009176605.1 Armadillidium nasatum | reverse complement strand
AAAAATAAATAAATAAATAAATATAATAACTGAACATATGAAATATAGAACACCTCTTACGTATCTATACTCGCATCTGCAAACATCAGGGTATATCATCACGTACATCTATTCCCGTAATTTCACCTAATTTTTCTGCAATACGAAATCATTCTCTTTCCTGTCATTCCTCTATTTTTAAGAAACATTTTTCTGTTCTATCTTCACAATCTAACTCCAACTCACACTGTATCCCTGAATCTCTGTTTATCCATAAATTAAAGCCAGACCTTGACAATAATCTTACTACTATGCCCTTTTTTGTCACCTCTCTCTAAATTTTGTTATTTTCTCTAATCTTTTATTCCATTGTTAGTTGTTAACACTCTTTATACTTTAGAACGCTTCATTTGTTCAACTTCGTCATATGTTATAGTCCTGACCCCGTCAGACACATTTCTGAGTGTGCAACTCATCTTAGTCCGTGATCATAGCTCTTATTCTGTACTCTGTATCTAGTTTTATATATGTATCTTGTATTTATACACTGTGAACTTGTGTTCATGTTTGTATGTATGTGGGTTGTATGTATATATACATATGTATGTGAGTATGTGCAATTGTGTATGTATATATATATGGATGTATACGTGGGTGAACATGTAGATATGCACACATGCGCTCTATCTATATTGATTAGTTGACATGTATGCTTTATTTTTTTTTTAATTTATTTATTTATTATTTTTTTAATCTATTATTCTCATGTTATTTATCTATTTATCTGAATTATTATCAAGATTATTATTATATTTTATAACCATATATTATTGTATATTAGTATTATATTTTATAACCATATATTACCATTGTTTATATATTTGTACGTTTGTGTCATTTTTGTACATTTTGTTTTTCAGTAAATTTTTTGATATTTCAGTAATTCGCATATTTATTAATCTCGATTCTCATATTACTTCTAATTGATCATTCTTTATATTGAGCTCCCACACTTACGTTCTATAGTTCATTTGTTCAGTTATTATATGTATTTCTATATTTATTTTTTTTTTTTTGGGGGGGGGTGTTAAAGGTAGTAGGTCCATTTTGACTTTTATAACTTTATTGTGCCATTTATAATTTTCAGACAAATCTTGATAATGGCCAAATAGGCCGAAACGTTATTTTATAATTTTGTCTTAATGAAGTCTCCATAATATCTGAATTTCATATCATTAATAATTAAAATCATAGATTTCATCTTTATTTCATCTACATAATGCTCTATGCGATTCATGCATATAATATATATATATATATATATATATATATATATATATATATATATATATATATATATATATATATATATATATATAATATATATATAATATATATATATATATATATATATATATATATATGAAGTTTTGCTATCAAAGTAAATCTGCGACGATCTCATCAACATTGTATTATTGAAATCATTCAACCAATTCATTTGATTATCAATTTAATACAGGCAAATATACACAACACGTGTATGTACACTCATAAATACATATACGTACATATATACATACACAGATGTATGCATAGTGACAGGTAGACAACCTGATGTTTTTCGATGAAAATTTATTTCATTTATGCATTGGCTTATAAAATACATATAAATAGATATACATAGACGCCATTTTGCATGCATATATACAAAAGTACATCCATATATATATATACATACATACGTATTAAATACATTTGTATATCCATTTATGTAGGACACTATTCATCCGCACATAAAAATACATTAAATTCGCAAGACTGCACATCTCCCCAATACATAATAATTACATCCATATATATACACATACATACGTATTAAATACATTTGTATATCCATTTATGTAGGACACTATTATCCGCACATAAAAATACATTAAATTCGCAAGACTACACATCTCCCCAATACATAATAATTACATCCATATATATACACATACATACGTATTGAATACATTTGTATATCCATTTTGGTAATACACTGTCATCCGTACATAAAATACATTTAAGTCCGCAAGACTACACATCTCCCCAATACATAATAATTACATCCATATACATACACATACATACGATTAAATACATTTGTATATCCATTTATGTAGGACACTATCATCCGCACATAGAAATACATTAAGTTCGCACGACTACATATCTCCCCCCAATACATAATAATTACATCATATATATATACACATACATACGATTAAATACATTTGTATATCCATTTATGTAGGACAGTCATCCGCACATAAAAATACATTAAATTCGCAAGACTACACAGCTCCCCAATACATAATAATTACGCACACCCAAAAAGCTTAAAATTCCTCAGATCTTATTAGCCAACCTTATTTACGGCTTTCAAATTGGCTGAGGCTCGCTTATTATGGCTAATTTTTAATATCAGGATTAGGATTAGCATGAATGATAAAGAACTTTGGGACGTGAATAGAGATTATCGTCTCGTAGAGTATAGGTAATCTCAAACTTCTTTCAAAAACTTTATGAGATGAAACTGCTGTATAAGAGAAAGAGAGAGAGAGAGAGAGAGAGAGAGAGAGAGAGAGAGAGAGAGAGAGAGAGAGAGAGAGAGAGAGAGAGAGAGAGAGAGAGAGAGAGAGAGAGAGAGAGAGAGAGAGAGAGAAAGCGAGTGAGAGCGGATAAAAAGGATAAGATAGAGGTATATAGATAGTTAGAGAAAGAAAATGGGAGATAGAGATAGATAGATCGCTAGATATAGAGTGGATGAGAAGGATAGAAAATGAGATTTAAATAGAAAGATTGTTAGAGAGAGAGAGAAAAATAATTAATCCTTTAAAGAGAGAAATGAATGAGAGTGAGATAGAGATATAGATATATAAAGATTGATCATTAGAGAGAGAGAGAGAGAGATGGAACAGTTCTGACGTTAGCACTTTTTGATTGAAAGACTTAATGAAAAATTTAAATTTCTGATAAAAGGAATTAAAAATTCAAAGATCTACGTGTTTTAAAATCAGATTAAAGAAAAAAAACATGTAAATATATTAATGTATATTTTTTCTCTCTTAAAAATATTACAAATACAAAAAAATAAAAATAAACAAAAACCGTTTGTTTTTTTAATTAGAATCTACTTACATGCATAGAGGATATAGTATATATAATATATAAATATATATATTATATATAATATATATATATATATATATATATATATATATATATATATACTATATATATATATATATATATATATATATATATATATATATATATATATATATATATATATATAATATATATATATATATATATATATATATATATATATATATATATATATATATATATATATATATATATATATATATATATATATATATATATATATATATATATATATATATATATATATATATATATATATATATATATATATATTGCTAGTTTTCAATGATATTTTTTTAAATCTTTTAATTTTTATTCTATTATAAATAATATATTAAAAATATAAATATAAAATATAAAATAAATATATTACATACTAATAATTGCAATTATCTCTTTAATCTTCACCTAGAAAGGGTTTTGACCCTGTCAGTGGGGCCAAAACGAGCATTCTAGGGTTTTCATCCTTTTATTGGGACTCTTATGGTCTTCCATTTAACTTTTTAATGCTTTGTCCCACAACCCTTTAAGCAGATCATGTATCTCTGAGCTGTGGATTTCCCATGCTGGTCCAGGAGCTGTTACAAGCGGAAAGCAGTGTAATTACATGGCAGGGTTGCTAGTTCTGTCTACCTCCCTCTTGGATCTCCTCTTATGATCCACTCCTGTAGTCTATATCCTATGTCATATATATTATACAAATAAAAGAATTAATATATGGCAAAAGGCACGAACAAACGGCGAAATTCCACTTCACGAATAGAACATTTATATTTCTTTCTTGCTAAATATATATATAAAGGTTTTGGCCAATGTTGGTCAGGTATTACTGCAGGGTCCAAAAGGTTCAAGATTTGGATTGTGTAAAGGGTCGTTTTTTATGAGAGAAAAATTATTAATGGTTGAATGAGGTGGATCATAAAGTGGTTAAAGAAAAGAAAAGATATATATATATATATATATATATATATATATATATATATATATATATATATATATATATATATATATATATATATATATATATATATATATATATATATATATATATATATATATATACCGTTCAGATTTTTATGTATCTTAATATCGATTATATTTTATCACTACTCACGGGTCTGAGATACTGGGTCAAAATGGACAATATCGAAAGAGGAATTTTATAATTATAAAATACCAAAAAGATTTTTTGAAGCTCAAATTCTTTAAACATGTGGTATAATTTTTTTTTTTTTTTTTTGAATTTTTGGTGGTTAATAATTCTCTTCTCTCTCTCTCTCTCTCTCTCTCTCTCTCTCTCTCTCTCTCTCTCTCTCTCTCTCTCTCTTCTATATATATATATATATATATATATATATATATATATATATATATATATATATATATATATATATATATATATATATATATATATATATATATATATATATATATATATATATATATATATTCAAAGTATTTTATTTACTTACGAATTGAATGATGTGTTTTCAAAACTGTTTTTCAGTTCAATAATTCAAGACTCACTCTGGTTCGAATCGATTTTCATTGAAAAATTTATATGAAAATTATTGTCAAATTAACAAAAAATGTTGCGTTAAAAAAAAAAATTTAATAATAATAATAAAATAATAATAATAATAATAATAATAATAATAATAATAATAATAATAATAATAATAATAATTATAAAAATTGTCAGACAGTGGTATGGAGAATAGGATTGATTTTATTTAGCTCCTATATTTAATCAGTATGGCAACCACATTATTTTTACCTGAAAATTAGCATAACGAAAAATTTTTTGATTCCTGAGAATTTTAAGGATTTTTCATATGAATGAATATTTGCTGACGTATGTATTACTGTTAAGAGTAAATATATTCGGGATACATAATATTTGTCAGATATAATTCTACATCTGTAGAATATGAAAAAAAAAAATTTTTTTTAAGAAAAGAATTTTATTTCGATAATTTGAATCTGGGTTAGATAAGCTTCTGCATCTTAATTTAGATGAATGTTATTGAAAGATGTTCTAAATAGATCTGTTAACACACACACACACACACACACACACGCACACACGCACACACACACACACACACACATATACTTCCACAAATTTCTCAAAATGTGACGTTTGTAACAAATACATAGGGTCTATTTTTG
>SEYY01020782.1:52500-55000 GCA_009176605.1 Armadillidium nasatum | reverse complement strand
TATTAATATTAATTTAAATTATTAATATTGCAGTTAGTAGTATAGGACCTACTGAAATATTGTAAAATGGTAATTTTATTTTTCTGATTAAAATACAGAAATTGGAAATTATTATTGCGATTATTATTATCATATTATTATTGTTATTTTTACTATTATTGTGATTATCATTATTATAACTAATATTGCGATTGTTATCATATTATTATTATTATTATTATTATTATTATTATTATTATTATTATTATTATTATTATTATTACATTAATGAATAAAAGTATTTCTTGAGAAATTTTGAAAGAAAAGTTCGATATTGGAATCGATTTTTGCTTCCTGAATATTTTATCAACTTTTTCTTCATGCATTCCTTATGATATTTCATACACACACATACATATAAACATACTTATATATATATAATATATATATATATATATATATATATATATATATATATATATATATATATATATATATATATATATATATATATATATAATATATATATATATAATATATATATATTATATATATATATATATATATATATATATATATATATATATATATATATATATATATATATATATATATATATATATATATATATATATATATTTTTATTTTATTTTTTTTCTTCCCAAGTACGGCTGCAGGAATATGAAGTTTCTGCAGCCGACACCACCCTGCATCTTGCGGGATATGGTGTAGAGTATAAAAAAAATAATATATATATATATATATATTATATATATATATATATATATATATATATATATATATATATATATATATATATATATATATATATATATATATATATATATATATATATATATATATATATATATATATATATATATATATATGTAATAAAAAAATATAATAATTAAAATTATTGTAATAAAAATAATAATAAAAATATAATAATAATAATAATAATAATAATAATAATAATAATAATAATAATAATTCAAAATTCAAAATTCAAAAATTTTTATTCTTTGAACGTACACTGTAATTTACAAAATGTAGTAGGTCCTATGCTACTAATTATACTAATATTAATATTAATAACGACAATAATACAATAATAATACAATGAAAACAACAATGGTAATAGTAATGAAGTGACTGTACAGTTCTCAGAAAAGGGACTTCTAAGGGGATCCACAGTGGTTTCCATTGAGCCCCAAGGTTTAGTAGTTTAAATAAGTTATTTAATTTTATTATTAAAAGTAAATACTAAAATGGTGCATATAACAAAACGGGGGATAAAGATCATACTAATTAATACAATTATCTTATAAAATTAATAATAATGAAAATAGTAGTAACATTATTAATTTTAATATCAATAATATTAAGATAAATATTATAAGTAATAGTGATGGGAAAGAAAGATATTCGCAAGTACGATAATGATCGAAGTATTATAATAATAATCAAAATAATTGTGGTAAGTAGTACTAATACTATTATCAAATATAATAAAAATAACGATGATGATAATAATGTTTGTATTAGCAACGATAATGAGGCTTTTATACTGATTTCAAAGCTAATTTACATTTGAGAGTATTAATAGTAATATCAAAATTAATGTAAATACAATATTAAACATAGCAATAAAATTACAATACCAGTAATTGGTAATAATTATAATGATATTAATAATAAATAATAGATGAATATTAATAGTAAAATCAAAGTTGTTGCCCTAGAGTAACTATGACATTATAGTAATACAGAAATATTAACAATATTGACAATACAATAATATCAGTAGAAACCATTAATAATAACTTTTATATGAGTAGCGAAACAGATAAATATTATATTAAATTATTATTATTATTATATATTATTATTATTATTTATTATTATTATTATTATTATTATTATTATTATTATTATTATTATTATTATTATTATTATTATTATTATTATTATTATTATTATTATTATTATTATTATTATTATTATTATTATTTTGTATTATTATTATTATGATTGTTATTATTATTGGTATAATTATTATTTTCATTATTTTATTATTATTATTATTATTTATTATTATTATTATTATATTTATAATTATTTTTTTTTTATTATTAAAAAAAAAAATTATTATTAGTTATAATAATAATAATAATAATAATAATAATAATAATAATAATAATAATAATAATAATAATAATAATAATTGTTTTAGGAGTTATATTGACAAAAGTAATGTTAGTTTTTATGTTATATTTTTTTGGAAAGTGAGAAAAACTTTAATTTATTCCAAAGTTTTTTCTTAATAAAAAAATCAAGAAACAAAGAAAGAAAAAAAGAAAACATAAAATATGATTTTGCGACATCAGTTAGGTCGAAGGTCAACTGCGTTCAAGGTCAAGGTCATTTAATTTCAAGGTTAATATTAGGTCATTTATGTGAAGCTTAAAAATATATCAAGATTTTACTTTTTACTAATGGAACAATTATATATATATAT
>SEYY01020782.1:27500-40000 GCA_009176605.1 Armadillidium nasatum | reverse complement strand
TAGAAGATACAAAAGAACATTTAGAAACACTATTGAAATATTTAAAGTATCAATGAAAGTTGGTAGCCTAATTACCAAAGAAAAACCGACCGGAAAGGAAAAAAAATTAGATTATATCATAGAATTATAACTACCAATAAAGAAAGTTTCGAAATCAGAGCTTTGTTCCAGGATATATATATATATATATATATATATATATATATATATATATATATATATATATAATATATATATATATATATATATATATATATATATATATATATATAATATATATATAAGTAGTAAGGGGAGCACTTTCGGGGGGTGCCAGATTTCGAAAATCTGGCAACCTGTCCCTAACGGTCTTTTCTGCATTTGCGTGCAATCCTGCATTCTCAGGCACCTTCCAGACCTTTTCTTTGTCGGTTCACGGACCCGCACGGACCCACGGACCCCTGGACCCCAAGATTCGAGCCAATTTCAGCCGGTCTGAACCGCAAAGAAAATGGTCAGGAAATAGAGTGAGGTGAACGCAGCGATTTTGCAAACTCAGGCAACTTCCTGATTTTTGGGGGCCCCCGCAGGGGCCCCTTCCCCAGACTTGACGCCATTTTCAATGGGTTGAACCCCCAAAATGGTGTCAGGAAAGAGCGTGAGGTCAATTTGAGCGGAGTGATTTGCTTTGCAAATCAAAATCCCGTTCTGGCTTAGGTTGCCAGATTTTCGAAAATCTGGCACCCCGAAAGTGCCCCCTTACTACTTATATATATATATATATAAATATATATAAAAGGTTATACTTAAAGTCTGCAAACACTCTCGCAGACTAAATATTCATTAAACATCGAAGTTTATATATATATATATATATATATATATATTATATATATATATATATATATATATATATATATATATATATATATATATATATATATATATAATATATATATATATATATAAGAGCCGACATTATAAAACAAAAGCTCTTAAAGTATAAATTCTTCACTTGACATTAAACGCAAATTAAAAACAGAGAGAATTTTTAATAAGAAAAGAGAGAGAGAGAGAGAGAGAGAGAGAGAGAGAGAGAGAGAGAGAGAGAGAGAGAGAGAGAGAGAGAGAGAGAGAGAGAGTGTGAGAAAGAGAGAGAGTGAGAGAGAGAGTGTGTGAGAAAGAGAGAAGAGAGAGAGAGTGAGAAAAAGAGAGTGTGAGAAAGAGAGAAGAGAGAGAGTGAGAAAGAGAGAGAGAGAGTGAGAGTGTGAGAGAAGAGAGAGAGTGAGAGAGAGAGAGTGAGAGAGAGAGAGAGAGAGTGAGAGAGAGTGAGAAAGAGAGAAGAGAGAGAGAAGAGAGAGAGAGAGAGAGAGAGAGAGAGAGAAAGAGAGAGAGAGAGAGAGAGAGAGAGAGAGAGAGAGAGAGAGAGAGAGAGAGAGAGAGAGAAGAGAGAGAGAGAGAGATTAAGAGAGAGAGAGAGAGAGAGAAAGTCTTTGAAAATTATAATAATGCGAAAGGGCCTCAAGGAATATGAGAGTTTATTTTTCAACTACTTCTACTGCTATAATAAAAATAATAATAATAATAATTATAAATAATAATTTTCCTTAAATATATATATATATATATATATATATATAATATATATATATATATATATATATATATATATATTATATATATATATATATATATATATATATATATATATATATATATATATATATATATATTCACGTCTGGTGGGCAAAGGCCAGAGACCTACTAAATTTCCACCACAGTCAGTGAGGAAATTGGAAATCTGGTCAAATTAAAGGCCGACATGTCCCGAAACACGTCCTTTGAAGGTATGTGAGTCATAGGAAGTTGGGAAAACAGATGAAGGAGTGTGTTCCAGACTTTACAAGAAGGGTAGATGTAATCAAGAAATCATCAGAGCGGTTAAGTCTGGTGTCAGAGAGTCGGACTTAGAAAGGTTGAGAATGTATAGAAAGAGATATCGCATGAACCTTTCTCAGTGGAGGAGGTATGTGACTAGAGAGTTAAGAAAATCAGTGTCTATTGTAATATCAGATAGTATAGTATTCTACGGGCAGAAAGAGACTGGAGAGAATTAGTGAGAGCAGGATAATTGATAAGATGAAAAGCCCTAGACTCCACCTTTTCTAGGAGGACTGTATGAGTGGAACCACCCTAGATGTATGAAGCGTACTCCATACAGGGGCGAACAACATCACTATAAAGTGCAAGCAACTGAGGTGAAGTGAAGAAATTTTGAAAGCCCCTCGAAACACGTAACCTTTTGGAAGCTCGTTTAGAAAGATAAGTATTGAGATCTTTCCAAGAAAGACCACGAGAAAAAGAATCACCGGAAAATATTAAGGAGAGATGAAAGTATGAGTTGTGTGTTTTCGAGGAAGATATCATAGTTGTGAGGAAGATTGTGTCGAGTAGAAAGATGGAGAGATTGAGTTAACGAGGCACTAAAACGACCATGTTGTTTTTCTGCACAAATTTGAAATATGAGATAGATCAGAGGTCAGTTGCTCCAAGGATACCTTTCTTCCGTCTATTAACTGCTGTTGGGAGGGTCGCCTTTCAAAGTGAAAAGAGTAATGAAGTGTGGAGTCATCGGCATAGGAGTGGATAAGAGATGAAGTAACAGAGAGAGGGTTATTAATGAAAAAACAGAAAAAGTGTTGGGAATAGGACAGATCCCTGAGGAACACCGCAATTAATAAATTTAAAGGATGAACGTTGGCCTCCTACAGCAGTTATTATAGAATGACCGGAAAGGAAATCAGAGAGAAAGCCACAAAGAGAAGGATAGACACCGAAAAAGGGAAGTTTTTGGAAATCAAAATATTGTGCCAAATATGCCCAACGCCACAGCAAAAGATTCACTGTAACACCGAAGAGCAGAGAACCAAGAGTCAGAGAGAAGAGAAAGATCATCAGAAGAGCGTTTTTTAAGCAAGCCACGCTGGCAATCAGAAATAGGATTAGAAGATCTGAGATGTTTACAAATCTTCCTGTTAATGATAGATTCGAAAACTTTAAAAAGAACGGAGGTTAAAGAATAGGACGGTAGTTGGGAAGGTAGAGATGAGTCCCCCTTCATCGGCACAGACTGAATGAAAGCAAGTTTCCAGCAAAAAGGGATGGTTGAAGTAGAAAGACATAGACGAAATAGTTTACCAAGGCAGGGTGCAAGCCCGGATGTACAAGTTTTGAGAACAACAGGAGGGATACCATCAGGACCATACGCCTTCTTAGTGTTAAGTTCAGAGAGAGAAAAAATTACATCTTTAGAAGAAATTTTAAATTTTGGTCATAAATGAGTTGGAGGGAGTTGAAGAAGGTGGAATAGCTCCGGAATCGTCTAAGATTGAATAGAGGCAATAGTAAGAGAAGAGTTCAGGTTTAGAGGAAGGCAAAACGGCAGTTGTACCGTCAGAAGATACTAGAGGAGGGTAAGAGGAAAAAGCAAAGTTAGAGTTGACACAAAATGCCAGAAATGGAGTGAGGAAGAAGAACCGGAAAGAGTATTGCATTTTAAACGGAGAAATGAATTTTTGGTGTTACGCAGAATAGATTTTTCCCAATTCCGGGATGAAAATAAGTTTAATGAGTTTCTGGAGTTTGAAGATGACGGTAGTCCCTGAAGGCAACATTTCTATGGCGGATAGCACGAGAAAAAGAAGAGTTATATCAAGATTTGTTAGGTTTAGAAGAAGAGAAAGAATATGGAATGTACGACTCTATGCCAGGGGGCCCTCCCACGAAAACGGTAATCATTCCATGGGAAATCAGAGAAGTACAACCGCAAGTCAAAAAAGTTAGTGGCTCCGAAATACCAAAAACGTCTCCTTTCCGAAGGTGGGGGCCGTTCTTGAGGAAGACTTAAAGAGACAGGACAAGATACTAAGATTAGAAGGTGATCGGATGAACCCAGAGGAGGAAAGAATTCAACAGTGTAAGGAGAAGGATAAGAAGTTAGGAAAATATCAAATATGTTAGGTTCATCACCAAGACGGTCAGGGATACGGGTAGGGAGATGCACCAACTGCTCAAGGTTGCTATGAAAAGTAAAGTAGTAAGACAGTTCACCAACTGAATCATGAGAACTATATGAAAGCCATTGGCTGTAGTGAACATTGAAATCACCTAAAATGATAATTTCGGAGAAAAGAGTAGAAGAAAGAATGTGTTCTATTTTGGAAGTTAAGATAGCCGAAGAATTTTTTATAGTCTATACTAGAGTTAGGAGATAAGTAGGCAGAACAAATGAATTTAGTTGTAGAGTTGCAAGAGAGTTTAAGTTATAAAGTAGAGAATTCAGAAGACTCCAAATTAGAGACACGAGAACAGACATCATTGCGCACATATGTGCAACATCCGCCTTTGGCTAAAAATTGAGGATAGAAAGTAGGAGGAAACAGAGTAGAGTTGTTTGCTGTCAGAGCCCTCAAACACTGAGTTTCAGATGAGAAGAAGAAATAAAATCTTGAAGAAGAGAGGTGGTGTTCGACAAAGTGGAAATTAGTCAAGATACGGCGAATGTTGCAGAAATTAAAGAAAAAATAAGACCGTGCACCAGATCAAGTCGGCATAGAGGTCTTGGTGGCAGTAAGATCATGATTGATACGCTAAGGTGTGTATGACTTAAGAAATATTATAACAGGGCTACAAGTTGTGGTATGTTTCACTGAATCATGTTCAAAGTTTCGAGAACTTTGGAATTACGAACACTGTGGATTTTGTGTTGGCTTCTTATGATAAGGAAGTAGATATTTGGTAAGGAGCGAGTGGACGACGATGCTTTCTCAAAGCTATTTCTTATTTCCAGAGCTCTAGAAAGGTTACGGTACACAAGGTTTCAAATTAACCATGATTTAGATGAGAGATTTTAGCAAGTTATTGCCATCCTCTCTCTCTCTCTCTCTCTCTCTCTCTCTCTCTCTCTCTCTCTCTCTCTCTCTCTCTCTCTCTCTCTCTCTCTCTCTCTCTCTCTCTCTCTCTCCATGACAATAGCTTGATTATGGAGGATGGTACTCTTTTCCTTAGGCAGCTAAACGAAGATTTGCAACATTGTTTAACTGCTATCAATTGTGCCAACTATTCGATTTATAAATTAAAGTAAATTTACTTTTCTAGAATATTGTATTTTAAAAGCATAGAATTATAAGTCAAAATATCGAAAAAGGGCTCCGCCATTGAGTGGTAATAAAAAAATGTACATTATTTTACATCAAATTTGGTTAAAGAAATTTTTTTTATTATCAAAGAAAATTTAGTCCAATTTATTTAACAGAGAGAGGGTTTGATAAACATAGAAAAAGTTTAATGGTGCAAAAGGAATCCATATATTTAGCAAAAATTTAGGAACCTGTAAACAAAGTTATGAAGATTCCTACAAAATTTTATGGATTTGAAGATAGAAAAAGCTGAAGAAGATTTTCTCTAGTTTTAATAACTATAGACTCAAAAATTAGTAAATTTAACACAGACGATGTGTCTAACAATAATATTTTTAACTATACTAAAAAATAAAAAAAAATCAATATTAAAAACTTGTAAATTTATTACTTGTTTTAAAATGATTCCGGATTATAATATATTAATATTTTAAAACTTACTAATTATTTAACATAGTTATTTATATAGAAATATCCTTAAATAATACTATCATTATTTTTATAATATCACCTTAGAACATGTACTTATAACCAATAGTAGGAATCCTTAAATCTCTCTACTTTATATCATTATTTTTATAATATCACCTTAGAACATGTACTTATGAACCAATAGTAGGAACTTCAATCTCTCTCTACTATATATATATATATATATATATATATATATATATATATATATATATATATATATATATATATATATATATATATATATATATATATATATATATATATATATATATATATATATATATATATATATATATATATATATATATATATATATATATATATATATATATATATATATATATATATATATATATATATATATATATATATATATATATATATATATATATATATATATATATATATATATATATATATATATATATATATATATATATATATATATATATATATATATATATATATATATATATATATATATATATATATATATATATATATATATATATATATATATATATATATATATATATATATATATATATATAATGGTAGAAAGAGATTACTGTTATTATTGTTGCTTTTCAGTGTTAATTTTTTGTTTTTTCTTCTTTTTAAATAAATAGCTTTTTTTTTTTTTTTTTTTTTTTTTTTTTTTTTTTTTAAGGTAAAAAAAAAAGTAAATTGTTTTAATCAAGGCTGGTATTTTAGACTCCTTTATATATATATATATATATATATATATATATATATATATATATATATATATATATATATATATATATATATATATATATATATATATATATGTAACTGACATATCAAACCTGCTCACGGACAGAGTCCTACTCAAGGATGGGGTGTGAGAACACTAAGAGAAGATTAAAAACACTTCAAGTCCCACCTAACGCAAATTTCGTAGGTGAGCACAGGCGCGGGGTTGAAAGTAATTAAGATTAAATTCGGCAGGAAACACTGAAGATGAGAGAGAATTCCACAAACAGAGGTGGCTGGAAAGAAGTAGGCACCACAGTGAAAAAGCCTGGAGTTTCCTATGTCCACACTCAAAATTTATGTGCAGACATTGCACTCCTTGTGCTACGAGGCCTCAGTAAAGGTGGAGGTATACGAGTAGACAGTTCCCTCGAGCATTTGCCGTTATACTACCTATAGAAAAGAGACAAGACACCAACGTCACGCCGCAAAGATAAAGAGTCAAGTGAATTAGAAAGAGCGGTTTATAAGAACAGTTTATAAGTCTTTTAGCCTTTGACTCAACTCTATCCAAAAGACGGGTGAAACCTGAGCCACCCCAGATATGAGAGCAGTACTCTATACAAGGGAGGATGAGACCATTATATAATTGATGTAACTACGAAGAAGTAAAAAAATTTCGCAGTCTAAACATAACCCCCAGCTTCTTTGAAGCCGCCCTAGCAGCCATTGTTATATGAGGTTTCTAAGACATTTTTTTTGCTTATGTGAACGCCAAGAATGTTTATGCTGTCAACATGAGAGATGGGAGAATCACCGAAAGAGAAAAGAAAGTTAGGAGGTGTCTTTGAGAAGAAGATTTCTTAGAAATTGAGTTTTTAAAGAATTAAATTTCACAAGGTTGAAACGACCCCACTGGGAAATTCCATTCAGATTAGCAAGAAAGTATTCGGAAAGATGAAGACGAGAGGCATCTTTAATTGCAAAAGAGGGAGAAGATTTGAAATGAGTAGAAGAATGGAGGGTCGAGTCATAGGCATATGAATGGATTGAGTTAGATGAGCAGCTGAGAAGATCATTAATGAAAAGTAGGAATAGCGTAGGAGACAAGACAAAACCCTGAGGAATACCACTATTGACAGGGAATGAAGAAAAAGTTGCCCCATCGACAACAGTCGAAATGGAACGATTAGAAAGAAAACTATACATAAGTGAGCAAAGAGAAGGAGGGGAGCCTGGAAAGCAGTGACGCATGCCATACCCGGTCAAATGCTTTAGATATGTCAAGCACCACCACACAAATCTCCCCATGGTCTCTAATGGCAGAAGACCATAAATCTGTAATATAGGAAAGTATATCACCAGTAGACCTCGAACGTCGAAAGCCATACTGATGATCAGAAAGAAGGGAATGAGATTCCAGATGATCTAAGAAATGTGAGTTGAGAAGGGTTTCAAAGATCTTAGACAGAATACAAGTGAGAGCTATAGGGCGATAGTTGGAAGGATCAGAGCAGCTACCTTTCTTCGGAATAGGTTGAACTAATGCCCGTTTCCAACACTGAGGGAAAGTACTTGTATTGAGGCATAGAGAGAAAAGTTGAAAGAGGGACGAAGCCATCTCAGAAGCGTCTTCAAAGACAAAGCACTCCCTATTATTATTATTATTATTATTATTATTATTATTATTATTATTATTATTATTATTATTATTATTATTATTATTATTTTTATTATTATTATTATATATATATATATATTATATATATATATATATATATATATATATAATATATATATATATATATATATATATATATATTATATATATATATATATATATATATATATATATATATATATATTATATATATTATGAAAGATTTCATTTATTATTATTATTATTATTATTATTATTATTATTATTATTATTATTATTATTATTATTATTATTATTATTATTATTATTATTATTATTATTATTATTATTATTATTATTATTATTATTATTATTATTATTGTTATTGTTGTTGTTGTTGTTGTTGTTGTTGTTGTTATTTAAAATTTTAAATCAACTTCCGTTTTTATTGAAATATTTTTTATTTTCCTTCCACTTTTCTGTAATTTTTTTTTTTTTTTTTTTTTTTTTTTTTTTTTTTTTTTTTTTTGTAAATTTAATATCCTTAAAAATTGTTTTTGAAAATATATTTTGTGGAGAAATGTGAAAAAGAAAATAATTGAAAATTTTTTTCCAAAATTTTTAAATTTTTTTTTTTTAAAAAAAAAAAAAAAAAAAAATTTTTTTCCTAAAATTTTTTCCTAAAATTTTTTTCTTCCTAAAATTTTTTTCCTAAAATTTTTTTTCCTAAAATTTTTTTCCTAAAATTTTCTTCCTAAAATTTTTTTCTTCCTAAAATTTTTTTCCTAAAATTTTCCTTCCTAAAATTTTTTTCTTCCTAAAATTTTCCATCCTAACGCGTTTCGTGCTTCGTCTATAAACTTTGAACCTTATCAGTGGTTAATTACGTTAGTGAATGAGATATAAAAGTTTTGGTTAGGTACGAATTTTAATAAATTTGGATCACATAATATTTAACTTTTTTCACATTATATATGAAAGTAATCAGCAATTTTGAACTTTTGAACTTCACAGGTGAAGTAAGAGAATTTTGAAATTGTTGTATATATCTCCAACATTTTTTAAGGCTATGATCCAAATAAAGGCGTTCATGTGAGTTTACCAGATTTTTACCTACCAGTTTACCAGATTTATACCTACCAGATTTATACTACCTACCTACCAGTTTACTAGATTTATACCTATGTTGGTATATCTCTCGCTGACAATTGTAGTCTGTTAGTTGTGTATCTAATATAGTTTAACGTACAGTCAGACTAAGATCACTGGAACTGCTACACAATACAGTTAGTTATAGAGGTGTCCCTACGCTGCAAAAACTGTCCTAACGAACCGTTGGGACAAATGGCAAAAATGTCACAGTAAAATTTTCAATTTGAGAAAAAGACATGTTAACCATAAGAAAGTCACTTCACCGATTGATTTCCTAACAAAAAAATAACTGGAAAAAATTTGTTGACATTTTTGCCACTTGTCCCAACGATTTTCGTTAGGACAATTTTTGCAGTGAGCAAAAAAAAAAAAAAAAAAAAAAAAAAAGACCACCAGAGACTGGTGAAATAATTTAATAATTTAGCTTCATTTTTTTTTTTTATTTTGTATTCTTGGGTAAAATATCGGTAGGGTTTAGGGTTATTAAGGACGCCCATTTCACACATTTTTTTATTTGTTTTTTGAATCCATAGAATTAAATGTTTGAAAATAAAATTTTATTAGATTTTTTTTTTGTTTTTTTGTATTTTTTTATTTAGTTTATTGGTGATTTTATTAATTATATTAAAGAGGATAATTACAGTTCATTAATTTTTATTTAATAACTATTAATTTTTTTCGTTCATTGATTTCCAATCGAAATTTAATCTGTATAGGCCAGATAAACCAAGGCTTTTATAATTGACTATATATATGTATGGTTACTATTATTATTATTAGTAGTAGTAGTAGTATTAATATCAATAGTAATAGTATAAGTAGTAATAGCAACTCTAGTTATATTTAAAACATTAGTATTATTAAGATTATTAATATTAATAATAGTAACAATAGAATCAGTATTAACAGTAGTAGTAGAAAGAATCTTTTTAATAATATTGAATTCTTTATTCCTACAAAATTTATTATATTTATTTTAATATATTTCTTTTTAGTGAGTAAAATATGTCTAAAAAAATTCGCTGGGCAATTTTGCGCAATTAAATATATATTATTTTTCATCAGGTATATATATATATATATATATATATATATATATATATATATATATATATATATATATATATATATATATATATATATATATATATATATATATATATATATATATATATATATATATATATATATATATATATATATATATATAATATATAATTCGAGGCTTGGAGGACTAAGATACCTAGTAAGTATCTAGTAATATCTAGTGGTAGTAAGGTATCTACAAGTTTTTTTCATCTTTAGCTTTCTATAATGTAGAGAGAGAACTCTTTAGGGAAAGGCTAGGAGGTTACCAAGCTATGAGGAAATTTTTGGACTGAAAAGACGTCTACTGTTATGTGCGTTAAGTCTTCAAAGGAAAATTAAGACCAACTTCTTGTAAAGAAACTCGTTATTTCATTATATGTATTCATTAATAAAAAATATGGAACAAAAGAATACATTTAATTACGGATTGACTAGATGTCTACTGATAGTAGTACTGTACAGCTCTTTCTCTCTCTCTCTCTCTCTCTCTCTCTCTCTCTCTCTCTCTCTCTCTCTCTCTCTCTCTCTCTCTCTCTTCTCTTCTCTCTCTCTCTTCTCTAAGTCGAAGTAGTCATTCATGAGTTGCAAGTGATAACGTACCTTTATCCAGCTATTTGTGGCTCCACAACGAAATTAAGAATAGTTCCTGTTAGGACGCTACATTCAGTTGGAGAACTGGAAAAACTAGAACTACGTGTTCTAGATTTGAATATGTTGTATGAATCAAATATGTAAACTTTCGTGCAATTAGAAGTGGTAATTGCAGAAGTGGGTGTAAAAATTGAATTAACCCAGTCATAAATTATATAATAGGATACTGGGTTGATTTTTTCAGAAATCTACTGGTGCGATGCGAATGGGTGTAAACCTTATAACCCTATATTTAGTTTACCCTCATACAAGACAGCTTTAAAAAGAGGGAATATAAATTCTACAGTGAAGCACATAGAAGTATGAAGTACCCTTAGCGTCATGAAATAATCTTTATCAATGGGAGATGATAACGGAAAATCTGGATACTCTTTGGGTCCTACGAGGAGAGAAATGGATAGAAAGGTGTATTGAAAATGAGCGACTGATTGAGTAAATGATATAAATACTATCATAAATATCTGTCTATAAAAGTTGCTAAGAGAAACTTTATACCAAAGAAACAATATTGATGATGTGAACACTAAATAATCCAAGCTCTATGTCTATGGACGGGGAAGAGTTCCGGAGGCATGAGAAGGTTCCTTATAGAGAAACCCTATACCAAGGTGACAGAAGGCACTGCTTAAGAATGATCATGGACAGCGGCAACACTGAGGTCGTCGGGTCCTCCAGTAGATCTTTCATGGTCTCTATATATATATATATATATATATATATATATATATATATATATATATATATATATATATATATATATATATATATATATATATATATATATTAAATATAAACCTTAAAGATTCGGGGACCCAGCATCGGTCCGCGAGGGGCCTTACCGCCGTCACGGATCATAGAGTAAAAACTAAATAATTTTATAATAAGTTTTCATCTATTAAAAATAATGTAATAAAAAAATTACATCAGAGCTATAGCTGTGTTAACTACAAAAGGAAGTCTAAAACTTAAAAAAGTCATGGATTGCTAAGCCTGATCCCAAGGTAATAAATGAAAGTTAAAAAGTGTAATTTAAAAGAGAATAAAAAGGTGTGTTAAAAATATAGAAAAAATGCTAATAAAAGAATGTAATAATAACAAAGATACATGAATGAATTTGTTTTGTTTTGTTTCTGAGAGCGGACCTCACCTACGAGGTCATATGCCGTCCCTCCAGGCAGACAAAATACTGCTCTTCAGGCCACCACCAGTTCAGAGCGAGCGAACCTCACGCTCCGAGAGCTGGTGATGCTCTCGCAGGAATGAATAATATATATTCTTGAAGAAAGGATCAGAAAATTATGTCGGAAAAAGAAGCAGAAACGAAGAGAAGGAATAAGAATATTAATTAGAGTTAGTCAAAGGCGAAGGCTAGATAGACTTTCGGCCTGTCTTGAGCGCCCTCTACATCGAAGTGACGTCATTAACAATAAAGGAAATGGGGGAGGTGCTTTCAGTAAGAAGAATATCACTAAGCACCAAATAACTCCGCAATTACAAGAGGAGTGTTGAAAACTCTGTGAGAATTTACTGCCAGGAAAATAAGTTCTGTCAAATAATATATATATATATATATATATATATATATATATATATATATATAT